>QANZ01021520.1:83797-155091 GCA_003254925.1 Chamaecrista fasciculata | reverse complement strand
AAAAAAAAAAAAAAAAAAAATTAGCTCCCACATAATTTGAACCCAGGCCCTCTTATATGCTAAAAACAAGAACTAACTAAAGCAACACGAGATGCTAAAATAAAAGAGAGAGTGAAGAAGAATAAGAATGAGGAAGAGAAGAAGAAACACTAAAGAATTAAATAGATAAATAATACTTTTATCTCGTGTGGATGACAAATGAATCGATATAAAAATATGATAGTGACGGATGGATTGTGAATTTCTTATGTGGGAGAATGATCGAATGATGAATTCTTGGAGAGGATTGATTTAGAGAGTGTCTATTTATAGAGAGGAAGATGAGATTAGGGTTTAAATTTTGAATTTTAAACTATCCTGAATATGTTTATTATCTTTGAATATGTGAACTATCTTAAATATATTTCAAGTTATTTGAATATTCTTTAATTATATTTTAATTATGTTAAATTATCATTTTCAATTATCTTAATATCTTTTAATTGTCTTGAATATCTATACTATTATATATGTCTAAGGAGTTTTCTGGTAATTGGTCTTTTAAAATTATAGTGTAAAATAATATTTACTCAATATATTACAAATAAATATATAAAAAATAAAAATATCACCCCAACCCACGTTGCCACAATTTTTCAACAATACAGCGATGACTCATGAGGCCATGATCAATTCTCACTCATACAAATATAGCTGGCTTTTTTTTCAATTAATGTTTTATATAATTAAAATAAGTTTTAAATTAAATTATTAATACCATTTTATATAATTTTTAATATAAAATCATATTAAACTTTATAAGAATATTTTTGTGTACGTTAAGGCACTCAAATGCCTCTAGTTTTTCTTTTAATTGCATAAATTATCTTTTAATGTTTTGTGAACATATTTTAATTCTATTTCGATTGTCTTAATCATCTTGAATTATCTTTTTAAATTATTTTGAAGATTTTTTAATTATATAAATTATTTTGAATAATCTTTTAATTATCTTTTTATGCACCTATTTTTTTCTTTCTCCATCTAGCCATCAAAATGTCATCGTACACGTACAGTATAATAGAAGAACTGTAACTACAACTTTTCCTTTTGTTTCTGTCATTTTCAATTTTTCACCTATTTATTTCTATCGATCTTATACTGGACATTTAATATTTAATGTATGTTATCTATTGTTCTCATTATTTCTTCATCATATATATATTTGAAAACTTTGGTGATTGAAATAAACTGCTTTGTAACTTTTTCTAGTTTCTTGTAGGAGATTTCTTTGCACTAACAATATTACCAATTAGAATGAGATTTCTTTGAACAAAACGAAACAGAGAAAAGAGGGAGAGAATTAAATCTAACTACTTCAGGTTTTTAGGTTGGTTGCTTGGCATTTCTATTTTCTTTTGAGTCTAGAGATTGAGATAAAAGGTCTTAAGGCTTTTGGTTTGAGAGAGACACAATCATGTTTCAATAGTGGTTTGGTGTCAATGTGTACCCAAGTTTCCCAAAGTGACGTTTTGAGAGTTCATGAAGTTTTGTTTCCTACCTTGATTTTGTTCTTGTAAAACTTTGGTGGTTCACCTAAAGTTGTGTTTTAGGCATTTGTTTGATGCCTTCTCTTTCTTGGCTTTAGATTTAGAACGACCTATAGGCTCTATGTATATATGATATTCAATGTTATGTTTTCAGACAATGAATCCAACCAGAGGAAAGTTTGAGTTTTTCAAATAACTTGAATTCAATCTAGAAGAGGATGATTAAAAATCGAAAGTCACACATATATACAATTGGATCTCTTTAAGATTTACAAGTTGACTACTACTCAATCCCTTAAAGTCTAATTTATATACTTAGTCTTTGAAAGTCATGGAGTCAATACAGTTAAGTGAACTCTCTTAAGCCTACTTTATGTGGACTAACTTGTAGGGATAAAAGACTAAAATGTATAGGTTCTATGAGTTAGAGACAAGAGTAACAATCTTACTAATTTTTCAGTCATTCAAATTTTTTATTTCATTATGGGTTTCTTCTAACAGGTTGTTTAGGCATCCAAAGAGATTCAAAGACATTATTGATGTATCATCTTCTTTTTCCTTTCATTTGTTATGTTTCCTATTGGAGAAGATTACTTGTCCAGTTGTTCTCCTTGTATTCCTTTGTTTTTTTTTTCTATCTCTAATATATTTCTTTTCTTACCAAAAAATAAAAAATATAGCTAAGTTTCCTTTTTTTCTTGGTTTATCGTGTTAGTTTTGCGTTATTACATTGAATGTTGAATTTTTCTTTTCCCTTAGAATGAGAAGATTTTTTATTGATTTTTTTTTTGTTTTTCAGTTGTCATGTCTGAGATTGGAGAAAATGTCTTTAATGACTATGAAAATGAGTTGCCACCATATTTTATATAAAAACAACTTGAAAAAATTAATAAAATAATTTTCGAAAATTGGTGGATAAGGCTTAATTAGAAAATCTAATTTTAATTTGGACTTGACTAAGGTATTGGAACCTAAAGCTTACGTACCATTTGTCAGAGATTAAAGTCCGCGTAGTTCGAACACAAATAATAATTTGGAGGGAGTTAGAGGACTTACCTGAAATCCTCGTTTTGTTTCTGAAAAACAAGGGTTAAGGCACTTAAACAATAATTCTGCTAATTATAAGAAGGTCAAAGTCCTATTTTGGTCCCTCATGTTTGCTCAAAGTTCTGTTTTGGTCCCTCAAATTTTTTTCGTTTCGTTTTGGTTCCTCATGTTTGCTCAAGGTTCTGTTTCGGTCCCGAAAGTTTTTTTTTTTTGTCCGTTTTAGTCCCTCAAGTTACCAAAAAGTTCCATCGTTTCCTTGACTCTTTTCAATCCACTTTTTGCGTTAAAAAAAGGAAAACAAAAAAAAACTAACTTTCATCTCCCAACAATTTTGTTCTTTTGCATTAAGGTCTTTCCCATTTGTAAAAAAGCAAAATTGTTAGGAGATGAAAGTTAGTTTTTCCTCTTTTTCTTTTAACAGAAAAAGTGAATATAAAAGAGTCAAGAATTAACGGTGGAACTTTTTAGAAACTTGAGGGACTAAAACAAGACAAAAGAACTTGAGCGGCCAAAACGGAACTTATAGCAAATATGAGGGACCAAAATCGAACGAAAAAAACTTAAAGGACAAAAACGGAACTTTGAACAAATATTAAGGACCAAAATGAGACCTTGGTTCTAAGTGTACATGGAAAATTAGTTGCTCTAGAAAGATATATATATTCACACGAGAATTTATTTTATTTTTATTCACCTAGATTTAATATCTATAACGAAATTAATATTATGCGTAGGTTTGTTATGATAGTTATCCTAAAGGTCTATCTTTAAAAGATTGAGTCTTTAACTTCAAGATGATAATTTTTACTTTAAAATTATTTTTATGTTTTAGGAAATTAACAAACAAAATATTTTAAGTGACACCTGTGATATTTTAAAAATTAAGTTGTATATTTCAATTATTCAAATTTGTTTATTCAATACAAATTCAAAGATTAAATCGCAAATTTTCTTTAGTTTCTATGTTTTTGTTATCAGTTTTTTCAGTTACAAAATGATAAATAAATACATTTTACACGTCAACATCTTGTGGTTTATTTTTTAAAAAAATTACAATTTATTTTCATTGAAAAATTACTTTTGAGTCTGGTCGATTTTGAACCCTGGACCATGTATCAGCTATAAGGACAGTTTTTATGGCTTTAAACTTAGTAGTGGCTGGTGCAAATAGCATGAAAAAGAAAGCAGTACATGAAGCCAGCAGAAAATAAAAATTAAAAGGCAAAAGTATTAAATTTGTCCCAAATTTTACACCAACTTGTCAATTTCGTCTCTAATATTTTTTTGTTATCAATTTCATCCCAAATGGTTTACATTTTAGTCAATTTTATCCTTTGACTAATTTCTTTTAATAAGAAAAAGTACTGTTAGTACCCCTAACATTTGAGGTCATTTTCAATTATACCCTAATGTTTGTTTTTCAATTATACCTCCAATGTTTCATATTTGAGTCAATTATACCCCAACATTTGGGGTATAATTGATCAAAAATGTAAAACATTAGGGGTATAATTTACTAGAAAGTGAAACATTGAGGATATAATTGACAAAAGAAAACATTGGAATTGTAAGTGAAAAGGGTATCGACAGTACTTTTGCTTTTAATAAATTAACGACAAACTGTATTATGTTTTTTCAATCTGAGTTAGGATTTGAGTTTCTTTTTCTATCAATTTTACATTATATATCATTAGCCGCGTAGATTTTGTCAGTAATATTTGGTTAAAATAAGAGAAAAAAATAAAATTGACTAAAATGTGAAACATCGGAAATGAAATTGACAGCAAAAAAGAATTAGTAACGAAATTGACAATTGATGTAAAGTTTAGGGACGAAATTAGTACTTTTACGTAAAAATTAAAAAGTGAAATCAATCAAGATCACAAAGGCTCAGATTTTGATTACATTATATACACGTCTTTTTTTTCCATATCTGGTATCTACTGCCCCTGTATTTTCTCTATATAAAAATCTCTCTATGTACAGCCTGACTCTGCAGAACTCCAAATCATAAGCAGCAACAAAAGTGGTTGCAGCCAATTAAGGTTCTCAAGGAAGCTGTGTCTTCATCTAAGTTTTCATCATAAATATCAATATCAAAAGAGAGACTGCTGAAATCTCAATTGAACAGCAAATTTTCACACGCTACTCTAACTTCAACTTCTTGTTGTATGTACACCGGGTTTCACTGAACACGAATGACGTGAAGCTGCGATGGTAAAGCGACGGGCTGGCTCTCGTAGTCATCGGATAGATTGACAAAGGCATTAGGAGGAGGAGACTCCTAAAAGTTATCAGCAGGCAAGGCACACAACACACAAGAAACTTTGCTGTAAGTAATCAAGTATTTTCTTGGACATGGGAAAGAGATACAAGGTCATACATACCCGTTGTTGGCGTCGATGCCGCTGAATAGTTGTCACTGCTTTCACCATAAAGTATATAGGCAGAACAATTCCAGCGGTTCGGAATAGTAGCAACTGTCCGAATTCAAATGAAAGTGAATGATAAAGTTTTGGGAAATAGGAGGATACTGATGTGCTTACTAGGTTGAATTAGGCATACCATGAAGAGTGGGAAGGAATAGTCCCTGTTTCCACTGATAAGGAGGGGAAGAGCATGTCTTAAAATCAATAGAACCATGAACTACACATGAACAACAAAGATCCGAAAAAGCCATAGTCAGTTGCCGTATCCGGGTCTAAGGATATATGCAAAGTCAGAGAGAGAGAGAGAGAGATTACAATGAGAGCGATTGACCGACAGCATAGGAAACCACCACCAGTTGAAGCAGAATACTGATCATAGTTAGAGTTTATTAGATTCTGGTCAGTGGAAACCATGCTAACCAAATGAGCACTGTTCAAGTCTCTTCTGGAGATTTCCCAATTTCCCCTGACATATACAACATAGGAGCATATTAAAGAAGTGGATTAAAATGAGAAAATGGTTTACCAATAAACTGGGTATGTTATTCAGAAGTACCTGAAACTCATTGGAATGCGTCCGAATTGAAACAGTGGAGGTGGAGCTGTATAACCAGGTTTAAATTGCTGAAACCCAAAAATTGATTTTTAATCCAGATGTTGCTTCCTTGGATTATTTTTTAATGGAACAAAGTGGAAAGTATGTTAGTGCCGTATTCTGGTAAAATGTTTATTTACCTGGTGGCATATCTCACAGGTGGTGTCACCCTTCTCATTACACCACCTTTGTATACATCTGCGGTGTGCATACTGCAAAATTCAATCACTAACTTAAATGCAGAAAGCTAGAAGGTTGAAGCAATCAATATAAGAGGGAAATAAAACAAAGATGATCAAGATATCAGCAAATTGATAATCGTAAGAACCAAAGAGCTTTTAATATCTAACCACATTAACACTTTCTCCTAATGATAGGTTTAACATCAGTTGAATTCAGTAAAAAAAATAAATTAAGAATATGTGCAACTGAAAAGCTAGAACAGTTTATTCATGTGCCATACATAAATGAAAATCGTAAGAAATAGAAAGATGAAGCCATTTAGAACTAGCAGAATTAATAACAATGCTTAAGCTAACATAAACATGCAGACTAGCGCTCACAATCTCTTATTTCTAATCTCACACTTTAATACATTATTAGTGGCCTTGATTGATCTAATGCATGAAATGTAATATACTAAATTAAATTCCACTAGCTCTGTCAAATAGAGAATTTACCTAATTATAGCACACCAGACTAACAGCCAAAGGATATCGTGTGTGTGTGTGTGTGTGTGTTGTTAGTTTCAGAATATTTTAAGTAAAGAACATACAACAAGTAATAGTTCCAGAACTATCTTCAAAAAGAATTGAAGACAAAAGCTTCCAGGAAATGAAAAATTGATAGACCAAAACCAATCATAATATCTCTCGCGTACTTATGTGTCTGTTATGGATGGTGTGGTTTATCTCTCAAAGTAAACACAACCAGTTCTACCTAAGAATCTCACAAACATCTAATTAATCTCACCCAATAAGTGCACTTCCCTATTGCATAAGAAATAAAATGGAGACAGCATCATCATAATGACAAATTAACTAGCCAGACAATATTCCCTGGATTCCACCAAAATCTTTAAATGATCTTTAGTGGAAGCAGTTTCACTTGGCATTAAAGGCATTAATGGAGCTAACCATAAGAGTGAATCAGCAATCAAAAGAAACATTGCAGTGGATAATAACAATTAATCAGATGACAGCAAATATGTCAAAAAAATCTGGCAACAGACACTACAAAAGCACAAATGCCATAAAATAAGTAAGCGATCCATCACCATTTACTTGTTAGTTCATTAATTTTAGATTAAACATACAACTTGGTTCATGGAAAATACACAAGCCTGAAGTCTAAGTTACACAATTTAGTCCTTAAAAATTGTGGAGACTATATAGTTTGATCCGTTAAGCCTATTTTATAGGAACTAACTTGTATGGTAAAAATGACTAAAATGCACCGATTTCATGATTTTCAGGAATTATCTTTACTCTCAATTTTAAGATAAATTTCAGGGAATCAAGAGAAAAGAACAACAACACTATAGCTTCAACAAACAAACTCAAGAAATTGTGAACTTGAAGATATCCTGACCTTCAAACTCCCACAACAAGAGCATGGTGTCTCCATATTAGAATCTTCATCCTCGTCGTGGCATATCCTGCATTCTACGATTTTTCGGGGAGATTTAACATCATCAACACCCATCTTCTTCGAAGACATAACAACTTCTGCAGCTTCATTCACTGCTGAGGATGCAGCCTCCAGCATTGCACGATTTCTGCTTTCAAGTGCAGCTTCTAATGTAGATTCTGTAAGCAATCGATCAACCAGCAATACAAAGTGATCCCCCATCGTCAATCAGACAACCTTAGATCAAGCTTCTCTATATTCTAAGAATATCTATATATATTATTTTTGTGGGTGTCTCGACCTCTTGAACAAGATCTTCCTCCTTCAGAAATCCTGTAAAATGAAACCCACATTTTAAAACTTAGAAATGAAACAGTTTAGCAGCATCGAGAAGCATATTTAGGAAAAGCGTAATTGTCTTTTTGTTGGGTGATTGAAATTTGGACGAACTTTATATTCACGCTGGCAGAAATGCCCAGTACAAAACCTGGACCCCACAAAACGCTAGCAGAATTTGAACGGCGAACATAACTAAAAGGGGTAATAAATTAGTGAAATCATCAGAAAAAAGTATGAGGAATTCGAAATTTAGTGAGGCAAAGAAAGAGTTATAATAAGAAAGCAAGTCATCTTTATCAGAAAAACAAAGCGCTTTAAGGGAAAACCCAAAGAGCAAATCGGGGTTATGCGAAACATTCCATTCCAAAGGCACAAAACAAAAGAGACAAAAGGGAAGAAAGTACCCAGAAAAAAAAAATGCTCAGAAAGAAAGAAAGAAGATGAAACAGACGAGATGGAAAGAAAAAATAGAAGAAGAAAAAGAGAAAGGAATCTTACAAGAAGGGGATCCCATTTTCCTAAAGCTACGAAAGGTTCCACTTTTTTTCTGTGAAAAATCATCCCGAAGAAAGGGAATCTGTGTTTTCGGCACGAAGCAAGAGATGGAGTGAGTGTCGTGGTTGCCCCAACGCGATTACAAATGAGAGAGATGCGATTTTCGCTCTGCTGTTTTTATGTGTGTGTGAGAGGTGTGGTCATTTCATGCGGGCGTTATATATATATATATATATATATATATATATAGTCAAAACCCCCAAATTGGTCTAAAATGTATGGGATAGATTTTAAATTAGTTGAAAAATTTTTATTTGTTTTAGATTGATCTCACGTATTTTCATAATTTTTTAAATTGGTCTCAAACTAATCTTATGCCTCTCATTTCAAGTTCAAATGTGATGATTTTAGAGTTATGAGGTTACTTTTGACCAATATTTTCTCTATTAAGTTAGGACCGTTAATAAACGATGTCAAATTGAGTTTTAAAAGTAAAGTACTTGTTTTATATAGTCAAATAAGCGAATTTGGTCATATCTCTCTCATGTCAAGTCTGAACGTGACGAGTTTGAAATTATGTGTTAACCGTGAAAAGTTTTTTCTCTACTCGTTTGATTCCATTAACAAATGAGGTCAGAGTTCATTTCAGAAGTATATTTAAGACTAATTTGAAAAATTATAAAAACATATAAGACTAATATGAAACAAGTAAAATATATAAGATTAATTTGAAATCTAGCTCATATATTTAGGATTAATTCAAGATTTTAACCTATATATATATTCCCGAGAAAATTTACTATTTGGTCTCTAAATTTACACCGAGTCAATTAATCAGTCTCTAAATAATCAAAATATACGACTCAGTCCTTGAATTATTATAATTTTCAATAATTGGTCCTTGGGTCAAATTCAAGGACCAACAAGTATAAAATTAGTTTAAATTCAAGGATTAAATGGTATTAAGTCAAATTCATATACCAAACAGTATAAAATTAGTTCAAATTTAGGGACCAACTAGTATTAATTTATACAAATTCATCGACTAAAAGTATAAAATTAATTGAAATTTAGAGACCAAATCATTACTAAAGACAAAATAGTTGATAACTGAAATATTTCAGGGACCAAATCCTATATTTTGATTATTCAATGACTTATTAGTTGACTCGATATAAATTTTGAGATCAAATAATAAATTTTGTCTTAATTCTTAAAGGGGTCCATCGAGAAGAAGGAAGGAGTCTAACGGCATGAATGAATGAATTGTGTGTGAAGGTGGGACCACCACGATTCGCCTTTTACTTCATTCTTCATTTTTTCGTCTTGTCTTGCCATTTCCATTTCAACCCACGCACTTTTTATTTTCTCATATCTTTCTCATGTTAATGACAGTTGTATATTAACTCTTTATAATTTTTTTAATATAAATATATATGATTATTTTTTTTATTTTCTCATATCTTTCTCATGAATGAAATGCTCTGTTTTCTACTACTTTTACAATCTGAATAGAGATTATTTTTGTTGAAAAAAAAGAATAGATATTATATGATTTCCTTGTTAGTCAAAATTATTTGAGTCATGATTTAGATTTATTACAAGAACTCAATGTCTCAACAGTCAACATGATTGCACATAACACAGGTCAAAATTTTATTTTGGTCCCTAATATTTATTCAAAGTTTCATTTTGATCCTTAATATTTTTTCGTTGTTTCCTAAAAGTTTCATTATTGATTTCTGACTATTGAATGTAATCATAGATTTCTCGTTTCAAACTCGAATACGATTAAATCAGAGTTACGAGTTAAATTTGATGAGTTCTTTCTTTATTTGCTTAGTTGGAGTCATCAACAAACAAGATCAAATTGGACCCGAAATTGAGTCGTTTGTTTCATAAATTTGATCGTGTCTCTCTCATTTTAAGTCTGAATGTAACGATATAAGAGTTACAAATTACTCTTGATAAGTTCTTTTTCTACCCAATTGGGGTCGTTGACAAACGAGATCAAATAGTATTTTGAAAGTGAGTTTGGTCAAAACATCAATATTAACTTTTAGAATTTGGAGTACTATTTGACCTTATTTGTCAACGGTCCCAACTAGATAAAAGAAAAAAAACTCATCAAAAATAACTTATAGCTCTGATTCCATTGCATTCAGAACTGAAATGAGAGAAGTATGACCAAATTCATGAAATAAACGACCCATTTTCAAGTAAACTTTCATGTTCCATTTAACCTTGTTAGTCGATGACTCCAACTAATGAAAGAAAAAATTCATCAAATTTAACATGTAGTTCTGATTTAATCACATTCGGGTTTGAAACGAGAGAAATATAACTATATTCAATAGTTATGAAGTATCGACTAAGGCAAAAGTACTGTTGGTACCCCCAATTTATTGGGTCATTTTCAATTATACCCCCAACGTTTTTTTATCAATTATACCCTCAATGTTTCACATTTGAGTGAATTATACCCCAACCCCTAACTTTGTTAATGAAACTAACAGATTTAACTAACGTGTCAGCTGTTGTGGAATTTTTTTTGTTTTAAGGTCCTTAAGTTTCTATTATTCAGAATTTCTCCATTCTTTCAAGATTTTCCTTTCACACGAGTCCCTAAATAATTACAGAACAATCCTGAATGTTTGTCATCCTTAACAAACTCGTCTCTCCAATTGAGAAACCCGAAAAATCTCTCCCCTCTGTTTTTCACAGTTCCAGCTACCACACACAAACTCACAGGTAAGCCTCGAATAGAGAGAAATCAAGCAGAAATGCCAATAGCTTTGGCTCCCGGCCTTAACACACAATCTCCAGTGGAAGTGTCGTCGTCGTGGTCATCGAAATTGAGAAGTAAACTAACTTCAAAACCCCTTTAGAGAGTGAGGCAAAATAGAGAAGATGGGTGAGGGAGGTGGTTGTAAGGGAAGCAAAAGGGATTAGAATGATGTAATTTATGGGAGACCAGGAAGCTAAGGACAACGAGGAGAAAGACCATGTCGATGGGAACGAGGACAGAGTGGATGACGACGATGATGTGGGAGAGTGTTGGAGTAGGGTATAAATCCATTCCCAATTCACAAGAAAGTGAGGCAAATTTGTATGCATTAAAGCCATTTATTCTTCTTTGATGGGCGTGACTTGGGTCATTGGCGCGATCATCTAAAGTGTGGTAGTGATGTTTTTGGGTAAGAGAAGGAGAGTTGTTAATGGCTTCTAAAGACTTATTTGTTAAAGATGACAAACATTCTGGACTATTCTGTAATTAGTTAGGGACTCGTGTAAAAGAATTCTTGAGAGAATGGAGGATTTCTAAATAATGAAAACTTAAAGACCTTAAAATTAAAAAAAAAATGCCACATTAGCTAAATTGGTTAGTTTCATTAACAGAGTTAGGGGTTGGGGTATAATTGACTCAAATGTGAAACGTGTTGGGAAATCCCCGGGGAAAACACGCAGCGGAAGCAAAACAGTAAATAAAAAAAAACTTGCGCTCCCCAGGAAAATCCAACCCTGAGATCCGCTAGTTGAATTTAAAACCAGATATGAAAAGTGTTATACCTCAAGCTTTCAATCGGATTGGTGATACTTGTGAGTCTAGAAGTCCGTTTGCACGTCCTTCCTCTACCGGCGATCCACACGAACAGTTTCCCGAACACGAGGTGCTAGCCTCCACGCCTCTTTCTCCAAAGAGACTCGGAATTGAATCTACAGTTTCTGAATTCAGGAACTCTTTCTCTGAATTCCAGGCTAGGTGGCGCAATACAGAGTGGAAGACAGCAACAAAACTCCTTTTGTTCTTCTTCACTCAAGAACCCTAGAACCCACAACTTTCGATTTCTCTCTCTAACACTTAGAGGAAAATCGACTTCTCTCTCTAGGAAGGTGGGTGGCAAAATTCTCTCTCTACTAGGATGAATTTTGACTTCTCTCTATGAGCTAGGGTTTTTCACAATGTGCATGACATGATCTCTCTCAGAGCTAGGCGACTTTCTTAGCTTATATTTACTAAAATTATAGTAATTTTATAAATATAAAATCATGATATTCTGATAATATCATATNTCCGTCGTTGGCCACAGCAGATTGACGATGACATGACAAACCGAAGATGGTGACGAAAGATGGCAGCACGACGTGGCTAGCATTTGCTCCTTCCCTTACTGCTGGACTTGCGAAGCGAAGAAGACGAGTGAAACCTAAAAGTGAAAATGTGAAACAAAGCGTGAGACGTGCAATTTTTTAATTTAAAAAACACTGGTCTTTCATTTTAGGGGTAAGTGTTGGGATAAACCTGTAATTTACTAACAATCCTAAATAATTGCGCCTACAAATGAATGCCTATACTGGCAAAAATAAAAATTGCCGGTATATATTATTTTTACTAGCACTTATAATAGGTGTTATTAAATAACTGCCGCTACATCTTGTTTTTCCGGTAGTGATATTCCTCTTGAGTGAATGATGAAAACTTACTTGAGTTCATGAAAAAAGCAGCAAAATCATTAGTTCCTATGTTGAATAAATAAACAGCTTTGGAAAGTAATAATTTGACCGGATCCTCATGAGCATTAATATCTCCTAATAATACTGATGATCTCTTCCACAAAGCCTTTCTCACTTCTCTAAAATGACCTAGTTGGGTTTTCAAAGGTATCACCTACATCACAGCCAACACAATAAAAATCTCAATTAATTTGACTCAATTATTCTAATAATGGGTAATTAAAAAAAATCATATACATACAAATTCTTTATTAGTCTCATTCAGAGCCCCAGCTCCTGCTGATGCAAAGTTTGCACCATCAATGTAATTCTGATAACCAGGAAACAAATATGGAAGCTTTAATGGTAAATTAGCATACTCAGCTGCAACACAAATTTTAAAAATGTTAATTACCACTTTTCTTGTATTGATAATCATATATATAAATTGAAGAAAACTTGCTTTTTCTAAATATTAAAAATATATTTTTGACAATTGATTTCATTACAAACATCAACTATTCATAGAAAACATTTCAGGGATGATTAAAGAGTTAGTATTTGTAAAAATAAAAGGGTTAAATTGTCACTATGGAGCAAATTTTATTTTGGTTATAAAATTATGTTTTTAATCCATTTTGATTTTCAAACTTATACATTTGTTTCACCGTTAGTCTAAAATATGATTTTATTTAATTTTTATCGTTATTTCTAACATAGAGAATTGAAATAAAACATTTCTCTCTCTGATAGTTATATATGTTATGACAAGTGAGTTGACAAAGAAAGGAAGAAAAATTTTTACTCTTTGAAGGAAAAATCAATCATAAATTTATTTTTAATTTGTCAACTCACTTATTATGATATGTAAGGGAGAGAAATGATCAATCTCAACTGCCCAGATTAGAAATTTCTGCAGTAACAAGACAAAATCACAATTTGAACTAATGGTGAAACAAATATAAAAGTTTGAACAGCACAACAAAACAAAACAAAAAAAATAGTTTTAGAATCAAAATAAAACTTATCTTGTAGTTTGAAGATCAAAATGGGATTTTGACCTAAAACTACATACCAAGAGTGTATTTCCCATACCCAATGTCCAAATCATAGTTTTGAGACAAATTCATGAATAAAAAACAGATTTTCACTATAAAATAATTAATTGAGTAGCTAATTAGTATTACCTATCAAATCTGGGATCAAACGTCCATCGGAGAATCTGCCATTGGGGTACCTGAAAAAGGTGTTACCATAAGGCAAGAAATTGGCCTGATTTGAAGTGGTGGTGTTGATGTAATTGTTGTTTCCAACATCAAATATTGAACTTCCAAATACAAATAAAGCAGGAGAAGAATTTGGCAAGCATGGTTTGTAGAAACCAAAGGATGAAACATTAACAAGTATGATGGTTGATATAAGTAAAAACAAGAAACCAAAGTTGTGGATGTGTGAGTGTGAGATCTCCTCCATTATCAGCTTCATCATTCTGATCAATTTCTCATCGACACAATCTTCTCGATTTATAGGACTCAAGAATAAGATGCTTTAATTAAGTTTCTAATTAATTAAATTATGGTTCACATGCACTTCACACACAAGGGTACATATTTTTTAAAAACCAGTTTATCACGTTCTTCTGTAATATATTCTCTAGTGTAGCTGGCTATTGGTTGTCGTCACTCGTCAGTATGCGTTGAATTTTTTTCAANATCTTGTCACTTTAATATTGATATCTTGATAGTAAGACCAATTAATACTTTTTCTTCATAATGTTGAGGAGGTTTATTTCATGAGAAGGGAAAGTAGAAAAAGGATAAGGATAAGGACAAGGGGTGTGAAATTAATGTTATATTGTCATATCACGAGATTATTCAATTTTCTCTTAGACGTAAATATAAAATTATTCTCAGACCAAAAAATAAAATATAAAATTATTTACTTATTATTAACTTTAAATAATTAAAATTATAACCTTGATTATTTTTTATAACTATTCATACAATCAATACTATTTCTATCACCTCTTCAGGAATCTCAACCTTTTTTAGGATACGACGCAATAACCAAATAGCCCCAAGCCTAGTAAACAACCACAGTGACGCTAAGCCCAACAAAATAACCAAACCAAAAAGGGCCCAACAAAGCTAAGACGCCAAAAGAGTCAAGACGCCTTGAAAGATACGGAGCCTTAGGAGCGAATAAATGCCTAGACGCCAAGAAACAAGATAACAAAGACAAAAGAGAAAGCATCTAGGAAACCAAATCAAGACAATCAATGCATGATGATCCTTAGCCTTAGAAGGCACTAACCATCAAGGTGCCAAATACCAAGGTAAGGCATGACGAAGACAATGGGAAAGCATTCAGGAAACGGAACGTAGAGCATTGATGAGTAGCCAAAATCACGCTCCCGCATAGGGCGCCCACACTCCCTGAAATAGCTCCATTTGTCACAGTATAAAAAGATCAGGACCCCTCATGCACAAAGGTACGCTCTCTAGACACTCATTGAGTCTACATTCTCTAGCAATCCCAAATTATTGACTTTATCATCGGAGGTGAATTACAGGGCCACCCATGTTCTTCATTGACTTGTAGGTAACCTACGTCTTAGAGTTTCCTCATCTGAACCAAGTAATGACCCCCGGTCAGAACCTAATTCATCATTATCCATTAATTAATTACTTAAATAATGTACACGTGGTAGTCTCCAAGAGGTCCATCCAATCACCCTAACTCAGAAGAAGTTCAAATATAATTTTCTTTATTGAAGAATTTTTTAACCATAAATCTATAATCAGATACATAATACGAGTTAAGTTCAGATTAATCAACTCAAAATTCTAAAGTTCAAGTGGATAAAAACAATCACATAATCTTAAAGATGCAATTTGGATTTCTTGTAATACTTTAAGGTCTCGCAGACACTTTCTCTCTCTAACTGTTTCTTTCTTTCTCTTATTATACACCTAAAATACTATAGGGATCTATTCTCCTTAAAGATGATAATTTTATTAAAAATTATATTATATNAAGTTTCGTAAAATGAGGTTTATTCGTACACGTGAGGCATGCACCCAATTGCATTTTATCATTCGCACCAAAATATAACACCGCGTATATAAATATAATATTGATCGCGTATATATATGAAATAATTGTGACCCATACTTCACTATCATTATCCATTCTCTTTTATAGGAATATACTTTGCGTATTTTGAAAATATATGAATATCATTGAAAATTTTTTATTATGAATTATTGTATTATATTTAAAATAATAAAATATTTATATTCAAATTACTTAATTTTTGTTAATTTTTATTTATTTTATATTAAGTTTTAATATTATATAAATTTTAAAAAACCATTTATTAAAATATTTTCAAATATAAATATATAATATGAGATTATATATATACACATATATATAGAGACAACACAATGAGAAATATGTGAATTTTGCAGCTAGCATAATTATTTTAAAAAAATTGAAGTGTACTTTTGGTCACATATCGTTTGTTCAAGTTTTAGTTTAGTTTCATATATTTTTTTTGTTGCACTTTTAATTTTATATTTTTTAGTTAGGTGAAGAATTGATTCATATAATCCGATATTTTTGTAAAAGGTTTCACCATTAGTCTTGCAACACAGAACCTTTTTACAAAGATATAAAATCAATTCTATAATTTGACAAAAAAAATATGAAACCAATTCTATAATCTAACCCAAATACATGAAACCAAAAGTCCAACAAAAAAGTTATAAAACTAAATTAAAACATGAGAAAAAATTATGGACTCAAAATACACTTTCACTTCTTAAAACTAACAATTGCCTGGTAGTGCTATATTACTATTATATATTGCAGTGTTTGAATGTTTGTTATTATGGGAATATGTAAGGAAAGGAAGCCATAAAATACAGCTTTGACCACGTGCTACTTACACATGTCTCAACCACATTACTTCAAGATTAATTATTTACATGAAAAAAAAAAGATTAATTATTCAAATGGCCGAAGTCACAAATTGGTCCTTTATGTATGAGGTAGATTTTAAATTGGTCCCTTATTTTTCATTTTCTTCAAATTGATCCTATATGGTTCCATGATGTTTCAAATTGGTCCCAAAAGTATTTTTGAGACGCGATTTGACCTCATTTGATAGCGATCATAACTGAACAGAGAAACAAGTCTTCAAGAGTTAGTAAATAGCTTCAAATTCATGGCATTCGGACTTCAAACGAGAAATATGACTAATTTCACTTGTTTGACTGTAAAACGAGTTACTCACTTTTGAGACTCAATTTGAACCTCATTTGTTGATGATCTCAAAGTTTTTGTAAAAAAAAACTCATAGCTCTGAATTTGTCTCATTTGAGCTTTAAATAAGAGAGGTATGATAATATTAAGTATTTTTTGGACCAATTTAAAATATTATGGAAACATGTAGGACCAACTTTAAACAAATGAAAGGTAAGGGACTGAAGAGTTTAACCAATAATTTTTAATATAATTGAGAATTAGTCAATTTTGAAACTCCAGGCCTACAACAATAATCAATTAAGTTTGGTCAGAGTTCCATTTAAACATAAACGAAAGTTAGTACGAAACTATTATTAATTTTTCAGCAGTGAGCAGCCAACTACTTTTTCTTCTTTTAATTGAAATATGTTTGTGTATTAGTGTACCAAAAAAAAAAAAGAAATATGTTCGTGTATTTAGTTTTCTCATTCGATCTATATGGCTCAATCAGCCTTGAACTTTGAATACGTTTTTTTGTATGTGGAAACTACTGATTAAATTGAAATTTCAATATATATATAAGTACATATATGTTTGTGTATTTGACTCTTAGCCCAGTTCGTTTGCGCTCTGATTATAATCTGCTCTAATTATAATCGTAATAAGCATGTTCGTTTGCGATTTTTTTTTATCAAATTATAATCATGATTTTTTTATAATCAAACACATTCAATTACACTTATACCCCTATATATATACCTATAATTACCTATACTCTAATACAATCAATCACTTATCACAAGGGCTAAATGGTCATTGACCTCAATGTTGGACTAGTTTGTAAATATTCATTCTTGTGTTTAGGCTAAATTGTTATTTTGCCCACATAGTTTAGGATTGAAATTAATATTTTGGCCATTGTCTTCTCCCCTTTCTCTCCTCTCTCTCTCTCTCTCTCTCTCTCACACACACACACACACAAGAGAAAACCCATATTTGTACAATAAGATCTCCAATGAAATTGACACATTCACATATTAGAAAATAATTGATATCCCCCTTGAAGCAACTCAGGAGAAGAAAGAAAACGAAGGATCCAAAAACGAAGTAGATTTTGATTAGCTATCAAATAACGTTCGTTTTTCTCAAATCCGGCGAAATTTTCAAAGAACTTTCGAAGTACTCCATCGGCGCTGGTGGCGAGGCGGATGGGCTTGGAGGAGGGTCCGGCAGCGACAGAATTGGTGGTAGAGAAGAGAAAGAGAGAGACAAGAGAGAGAGAGAGAGAGAGAGCATGAATGTCAGATTGAATGAAAATTTCGGGTCCGTGTGTTTTGTTCTTTTCTCTCTCACCTTGTGCAAAATGGTGGACCATTTTTTTGAGTGGTCCACCGAATGTCGGGCCCTTTTTGCGAAAGATGTTATATTTTAGTCTTTTTGGTCTACCATTTCGTAGGCAAAAATTAGTTCGGTGGACCAAACAAAATAATCACCACCAGAGTTGCACATGATTATAATCATATTTTCACGCTTTTCAAGGCAAACAGTGACATAATTTGACTTTTTTTAAAGCAATAATCACATCCAAACACACTTTGATTATAATCAAATCACATCTTACTTTTTCCTACTTTTACCAATTTTTTCTTCCATTTCTACCCCTATACAATTTATCAATTTCCTTACCCTTCTATCTATCAACCACAATCATTACATACCCATTTCAACTTTGATTATAATCATACTCTGATTATAATCATAGCAGATTTTATTATAAGCCCAAACGAGCCTCTTCATTTTCATCTTTATCATCTTCATCTTCCCAAAATCCAAGCTAGAATCAAATCGAAGCGTTGGCATAGTCATAATCGCAACATCATTTTCTCCTCTCCTTATCAAAGTGAAGGAGAAGGATCTGATAGCAACCGCTGACAACAATTTTGAGATCGCTCATCTCCACTGCGTCTAGCTTTGGGTTACTTGAGGGACAGATTCGACAGCAAGTTCTGATTACTTGACGCCAAACTACCAGATTCGGCTCATTCTCGCAAAAAAGCTCTCGCTGTTATCTTTCTCGCTCATCGATTTATGATTTATTTAATCTCGTCTTTCTCTCATTTAATTTGCAGCGATCGATAGAGAGATTAACGAGAATTTCACTCTCAACTAAATTTCTCTCGATTTTTCTCTCTCTCCCTCTCAATTTCGCTCTTGATTTTGGGGAGAAAATATGGGAAGTGTGAAAATGGAAGAAGGTGGCAGTGACAGTGGGAGGAAGGTGGCGGTGATAGTAGGGGTTTAGGGTTTAGGATGTAAGGGTTTGGGGTTTAGGGTTTAGGATCTAAGGGTTTGGGATTTAGGGTTTAGGATTTTAGGATTTAGGGTTTTAGGATTTTTAATATTTTTAATGACTAAATTGAAATGTTTGGAAGAGTTTTGAGACACTTTACAATTTTATTTTGAGGATTTGGGACTAAAATGAATGAAGATGATGAAAAGATGGGGAACTGAGAATAATGGGATAAGAATGTGTGAGGGATCTAATGACTCAAATTAGATTTTTTTAGGGTTTAAGGTTTATAGTTTTAGGGTTTAGAGTTTGGGGTTTAGGGTTTAGATTTTAGGGTTTTTAATACTTTTAAGGATTAGATTGGAATATTTTGAAGAGTTTTGGGACACTTTACAATTTTATTTTGAGGATTTGGGATTAAAATGAATGAAGATGATGGAAAAAAGGGGGAATTGAAAATAATGGGATAAAAATTAAACTTAGGGACCAATTTGAAGAAGACAATTTTTTTCCTTAAGTAATAACGCTTATGTGGCAAAATCCTACACAGTTGACAATTTTTTTTTTTTTTTTCAGTTTAATCAGTGTTGAACGTCCACTTGACAGAAGGACCAATTTGAATAACGATCGTAAAATTCGAAGACGTATTAGCCTATTTTGTTAATCTAGGGACCAATCTGATAGCGCCTCTATAATCTAAGAACCCAAATGGTAGTTTACTCATTTTCTAAATGTTCTCTTCAAGTCATCCTTCCACATACTCATCAAAGATATAGCAAAGGGAAACTCACTTTCTTGATACCAACGTAGCACTCAAATCAGACAAATCTGACGGCTATGATGAGGTACAGGTGGGGCCCACCTGCTTCCACAATGTAAGGACTCCCTCATTTTCAGTTTTTCACAGATTATGATAACCACGTGACATGCACATGTTCTTCTTTATCTTCCAATTTTTTGTATTAAAATTAAAAAATTATTTTTATAAATTAAGGAAAAATAAGGAAAGAAGAGAGAGTGTGAAACAATTTCTCTCATTAGCTCATACTATAAGATTTTTCATAGCATAGTCCTTTAGCCAATGGCAAATAATATTTCTTCTTTATCATCAAATAGAGTACAAAGACTCCTCCATAATTAAATTATAGAGTATCAAGAGTCCATAATTGGTGAAAAATAAGAGAAAATCATTAAAGAAAAACGATCGAGAGAGTGTATAAATAAAAAAAATCCTAAATTGATGTGGGAATAGAATTGATAATGAAAGTTACGTTTAGAAAGAATGATGGATTGATGAGTTATATATCAAGTTGTACAAATAAAAAAAAATCTGCCAACTTAACTTATTCATTAGCAAACTAAAACTTTTTAACACAAATCAACTCATAGCCAATCTAGATTTTTTTTTTTTTTGATTGAAAGCCAATCTAGTTAATTAGACAATTGAATTAGTATTGACGATAGGGTTAGGCCCATCTACTAGAACACCCATAACAATACAATTACAAAACACATGCCACCATCATGAATGAAAGTTCTTCATTTCTGACCCAAAAGAAAAAAAAAACACGTGCCATCATACTTCTTTTTAATAAACATTTTATCAATTCAGAATCACTGCAAAAACCTTGAAATAGGAATAATATTTAGGGCAAAAGTAATTTTTTTCCTAAACTTTACATTAACTTTTAATTTTGTCCCTAATATTTCCCATTTTAATTAAGTTAATCTTTTATCTAATTTCTTTTATAAATTAACGATACAATTCATTCTATTTTTTTAAATTGAGTTAGGATTTGAGTTTTTCTATTAATTTTACATTACATGTCATTAGCCACGCAGAATCTGTCGTTAATATTTAGCTAAAGTAAGAGTAAAGAATGAAATTGACTAAAATATAAAATATTGGAGATGAAATTGACATCAAAAGAACATTAAGGATGGAATTGACAGTTGATGAAATTGACATCAAAAAATACTTTTTCCTAATATGTGTTCTCTAAGAATAAGAAAAATTACAAATCAAATTCAAAGTAAAATTCTTATCCTCCAATATTGAGTAGAAAAAACATTCATGAAATTTTAGGAAAACTCTTTTGGAAGGGAAAGCTTCGAGACACAAAAATGTATTCTCCTCTAATTTTTTTCAACCAAATAATGTAATATAATGGGACAAATATAATATTTGATTTTAACAATTTTTGTTTTTGAGTCATTGATAGTTTCGTATATGAGACAGTAATAATAAACATAAGTACATAACTCACCTCTCCCTCTCCCTTCTAATCCTAATGTGGCTTTCACAAAGAGCCAAAATGAAAGCAGCACAAAACTTGGAGGGAAATCTCATACTCCACAAGTTTTCAAATTCAAAATATTGGTTCAATTTCTTCTCTCTTATATATATATATATATATATATTGTTTTATCTCTCGTGATGCTGATGGCTATTAATAAAAATTAACATAATTATATGTTTTATCTTTGGAAAATAATTAATAAAACCAGACAAAAGAAAAGCTTCATTGAGGCTTTTCTTGTGAGCTTTTTCTGACAGAGAAATGCTATTGTCAATATCAAAAGAGGGATAGATGGAGTGTATTATTTTGTTACCCTAATATTGGCATTTTAGCACTTTTAATTTGAATGTCATTTTCCATTGAAAAGGATACATAGAGAGTTTATTTTTTATATATTTACTAAAGTCCCCCAATCATGAAAGAGAGGTTATTAGAGTTCATTTTTTTTTCATAATCAATTATCCAAAAAAGAAAACATAAAAAGAATATGTCATTAGAGAAACTTTAAAACAAATATATAAAAAATTTACCTATTTTTTTCTTCTAAGACTTGGATAGAGTTTATATGACATCTAGTATGATATATGAGTTTTTTCAAGATGATCTAGTCCCCATTATTTCAAAAAAATTGTCACTAACTGATATATCTCTCATTGATATTCATGTGATTTCGAATCATCATTTTGTATTAATATCACAAATAAGGTATAAACCTTTAGGAAAAAAAATACAATGAAACTACATGTTTTTAGTTTCATATATAATTTTTTTCAATTTCTAATGCATGTGACTTGATTGTCAGAGCATTATAATATCTCTTTTTTTAGTACTAATTCTTTTTGAATGAAAAGACCAATATAGATTAATTGATGTATAAAAAGCTAATTCAGCTATCAAACATCAAGTTAGTGTTTATGAGTAAAAATCACAAAAAACGAATAATTTGGAAGGGTGTTAACATCAATTTGAACAAGTGGTCTATAAATAAATCAAGTCTAATAGTGCCCATTTCAGAAAGCAAAACTACAAAAAATGGGTAACCTATCAGTGTCAATCAATTTGAACAAGTTGTATGGTCAGTTTTTATTGAGATACAAGGACAATTAGATTTTGTTTTGGTTATTTAACTTTTTTGCTCATTTTTTTGTATGTTGCCACAATTATTATATTGATTATGTTAATGTAATTATTAATATATACAGAAACTTAATGGAATCTCATGCACTCAGTTAGCTACATCCTACAATGATGTAATGCTAAGTAGCTTTGGCCCACCTTTTGTTTTTTAACAAAAAAAAGAAAACGAAAACTGTGATTAGGATATCTATATTCTATTTGGATCGAGTGTTTTTCTCACAATGATATTAAGAACACACTTCATCAAATAATGAAAATTCTTCCTTAAAAAGTATTTATCAATAGAGCACCTATCTGTCAGATCAAAAAAAAAAAATAGAGCACCTATCTGTATAAATAAATATAAATCTTTGGCCAAAACCTCAAATTGGTCCCTTATGTATAGGGTGGATTTAAAATTGGTCCATTATCTTTCATTTATTTCATATTGGTCCTACATATTTCTATAATGTTTCAAATTGGTCTCAAACATAGTTTCGAGATGCGATTTAATCTCATTTTCTAACAATCTTAACTGGATAAAGAAAGAACTCTTCAAGAGTTAACACATAATTTCAAATTCATCGTATTAGAACTTGAAACAAGAGAGATATGACTAACTTCGCTTGTTTAACCGTAAAACTAGTTACTCATTTTTTAGACTCAATTTGATCTCATTTATTAGCACTCCCCGAAGTACTCATAAAAAGAAATTCATAACTCTGAATTCGCCAAATTTGAACATGAAATAAGAGAAACATAACTACTTTCAATATTTTGGGACCATTTTAAAACATTGTGGAAACATGTAGGGCTCATCAAACAAATGAAAGATAAGGGACCAAATTGAAATCCATCCCATACATAGAGAACAATTTGAGATTTTAGATTATATATCAACCAGATAATAATTAAGCATTGTTTTAAAATTAAGATAATGGTTAAAATCTCAATTTGGTCTTTAAACTATATATGAGTCAAATTTTGTTTTGTCCTCAATTTATTTTTGTTCCACTGTCATTCAATAATATAATTTCGTCTAATTTTTGTAATTATCTTTGATTCGAAAAAAAAAAATTCAAAATATATGAGAGAAAAAATTTCTTTCTAAAAGGAAAAAAAAGTTTCTTAATCTTTTATTTAATTTATTTATTAGAAATTTAGAATACATATAAAAAAATTGTTTAGGTCAGTTATCTATCTTAAAATGGAATAAATAGAAAATTTTGAGTGAAAAAAATTAAGGACCATTTACCTTATAATTTGAAGACTAAAATGAGATTTTAATCTTAGGATTTTTTTTTAAAAAAAAGGCCCTTAATTTATAATTAAAAAAAAAAGAAAAAAAGAAATTAACTGAGCACCAGCTAGCATTACCCTAAAAATTAAAGTGTAATTTCCTTTTAATGGAAAGGGTAAATTCACTGTCTTTCTTAACTAATATCATGAAGTACTGGCAAGGTCTGCTTTTTCTAACCTAAAAAGTGTACGTGCGTGTTTGGTTCTTTTATTTATTTATTTTCTTTTTCGATAAATGTGTCGTTTTTTAAGTGTCTCATTATACTTAAAAGATCAGTATGACAGAATCTTTGTCTAGTGGTTTAAGGTCATGGGAAAATAAGAGTTACTGGGGCCAAACAAATGAGTTTAATGAAGGAATAATCAAACGAAACTGGTCTTTTTCATTTTTATTTTATATGAAAATTTAATTTTTGAATTGGTCCCATGAAATCATCTTGAATTCTTTCTTTCTTTTTTTTCTGGTTCCACTTGATAATGATCATATTTTCAAATAAAACAAAGTATATGAAAACTGCTTTACAAGATTTAATCAAGAATGTAAAAAACTAAGTATCTAAATACATAAATTTTATCATACTTTAACGAGAAAACTTATTTTTTTAAAAAAATTTGTACTAAATCAATAATTTAATCCCTTAATAATAAAAATATATGACCCGGTGTTTAATTAAATAGTCACAATTGTTAACTATTAATCTTTAAGATGTTAACTTTCGTCTACATTGATGTTAATTGTGGAGGTGCTTCATTAAATGCTCAATGGCTCTCAAAATAGATTACATTAAAAGGACATGACCTTCACAAAAAGGATAAAATTTTAAAGGAAAATCTCAAATTTAACAAACCCTAATGGTCCCTTTAATTTCATAGTCACGCTTTTACCGTAATTAGTGTGACTTCTCTAACCCTTGTTGGGTATCAAATGGGTCGGTACGAAGACTTGAGTGTGTTCATTGTATTGTTATTAATGGATGATACATTAATTAAGTAATCAAATGTGATATTTAATGACATCACATATGTAGTTAACATCCATGACAAATAATAGATAACGCCTTCAAAGACTAATTAATTGAACTTTGTCATTATTTAAGGACTAGATCATATATATATATATATTTATTATTACTAAATCGTAAAAAATATACAAATTCAGACGCTAAAAGTAAGTTTTCTCTACTTTAAATTTTGTCACCCAAAATATTTATAGTTTACAAAAATTACTGATTTATTTTTTTTATTAAATTACTAAACATAAAATAAGAGGTAATGCAAAATTATTTAATTTTTAATTAACTCCTCACTATTTTTTTTCATCTCTTTAAAATTTTATATTATATTATATTATAATCAAAATATAAAAAACCGCAAGAAAGTCTCAAAATATTCCATATGCATACATTTTCTGGTTGCATTTAGAAGGCTCAATATTTCATATATTTTGTGTTTAGTAAAGTAACTTTTTTTTATATAGTGTTAAGTAAAGTAATTTTGAGCAAATTAAAATTGACAAAATAAAACTTGTGACTTGTGAGTTATTGTGTGTGGACAAAGCTAAGATGAAAAATATCAATAAAGTCCATTACACTTAGTAGATAGTTAGGTTCCTTAAGCATGATGTCCTAAGTTCGATCTAAGTCGTGTGTATAGAAAAGACTTTGTTGATAAAAAAAAACCTATTTCGATAATCTCTATGCCTCAAGGAGGATTAGTCTCTGATTGTCGACTAAAGAATATCAATAAAGTCCATTACACTTAGTAGATAGTTAGGTTCCTTAAGCATGATGTCCTAAGTTCGATCTAAGTCGTGTGTATAGAAAAGACTTTGTTGATAAAAAAAAACCTATTTCGATAATCTCTATGCCTCAAGGAGGATTAGTCTCTGATTGTCGACTAAAGAATATCACTTGATTCTTACCAAAAAAAAAAGAACCTAAGGTGAAAAATGTATAGAGAGAGAGAGAGTCATTTAAGTGAAAGAGGAAGCACATATAGGACTTAGGAGAGTTTAAAAAGTGAAAGATCAAAATATCACCAAAGTCCATTACACTTAGTAGATAGTTAGGTTCTTTAAGCATGATGTCTTGAGTTCGATCTAAGCTGTGTGTATAGAAAAGACTTTGTTGATAAAGACAAAATCTATTTCGATAATCTCTATACCTCAAAGAGGATTAGTCTCTGATTATCGACTGAAGAATATCACTTGATTCTTACAAAAAAAAAAAACCCTGAGATGAAAAATGTATAAAGAAAGAGATCATTTGAGTGAAAGAGGAAGCACATATAGGACTTAGGAGGGTTTAAAAAGTGAAAGATCAAAATTTGACAATTTGAAATCTAGATATAGATACAGAGAAAGAGAGAGAAACACACATATATACATATATACAGATAGATACACACAAAGTCACAAACACAACTACAAAACTACAGCAACTACTACAACTACACTCATTGCAGAAGTGAGCCATGCCTACTGCCTCTGTCTTCCTCCCCACACAAAACAGCCTCAGCTTTTGATTTTGAAATCTCTCTCTCTCTCTCTCTTTCAACATTTGAACAAGTTTCTTCATTTTCTTGCTTTCACAAACCATAAATATTTCAACTTTGATTTCATTTCTTCATGGCTTCCACCTCATCATGTCCTGTGGAAGATTCATCACACTTCAACTTGAAAGAATGGGCAGCAAAAGCCCGCATCAGTCGAGACATTAACACCATTAATAATTCAAGAAGGTTCTCTGCTTCTTCTTACATCAGAGAAGACACAATTAGCACAAGGTCTTTCAGATCCAACTTCACTATCTCTAGCACTGCTTCTTCTCCTGGATACCCTTTCAATTTCAAAGGTATATATATATTCATTCAACTTCATACTCATAGTATAATAATCACTACCCACCTATTCATTTCATCATTCTTGCAGATGAAATTGACCCCTCCACCTATTCTTTCACCACTGCTCTTAAAGGTAACAACAATTACTACCTACCCTTTTTTTTTCCATGGGTATCATCATCTGAGTCAATCTGTTCAAATTCATAAATGTGGGCGTTTCTCTAAACGACTATTTGAATCCGGGTTTACCACATTAACTTCTAGCTTTAAAGAAAGCTTAATGGATAAGATAATGGAATTTTTCTAGTAGACTAACAATTTGGTCCTTAAAAGATCATCAAATTAACAACTCAGGTCCTGAAAGATTGAAATACTCAGTTTAATCTTTGAAAGAACCAAAGGTATACTTGTTAGCCCTTGAAAAGAACTAAACAGTATACTCTTTAGTCCATGAAAAGGACTGATAAGTATAGCATTTGGTTCTTTCAGAGATTAAATTGTATATTTCAATCTTTTAGGACTGCGTCGTTAGTTTACTCTTTTTTTTTTTGGCAATTTGAAAATTTTGATTCATATGAATGAATGATGCAGCACTTCAAGCAAGGTCAGGGTATAATGTTCATCATAGCTGGGAGTGTTCATCTCCAGAAGGGTTTGCTTTGAATTCAAAGTGGAATGAAGCAGAGAAGTATATATGCAATCCACTCTCTGGGAAGGTCCCTTTGGAATGCTTGTCTGCCAAAACGCTCAGTGGAAGGTCGTTTAGATACTCACAACCCAACAGAATCACCATGTCTGCTCCTCTTGTTTATTCTTCAACTTCAACTTCAACTTCAAAGCCTTCTTCTAATACTCAACATCATCACCATCATCTCACCCTTCAATTCCCATCATCACTTCCTGCATCAGGTTCATCATCATCATATATATATATATATATATATACTTACTTCTTCATTATAATGAATCACATAACACTTAATTCACACTTATTTTTAATATTCAGAAGAGAAGAAAAAAGAGGGAATGACAAGAGATGTGGGCACTCAAAGTACACCACCTTATCTCAGCTCAAGTAGTCCAAGCCCTGCTTCTACTCCTCCCATCATAGAGAGATCAATCAAAAGATCTGGTGGACAATATTCTCCTTTCTCAAATTCTAAAACCAAATCTGAGGAAGAAGAGGTATGTGTATATCTATGTATGTATTTATGTATGTATGTATGTATGTATATGTGTGTGAATGTGACTCCTAAAGTAATTACCTTTTTTCATTTTAATCAAAATGGGTTTCTCAGAATCTTTCTCTTTTTCACATGCATCTTCTTCTGGCCCTTGTAAGATGAGTGGGAATCATCTTTATTTGTTTGTTTTAAACCAAATTAAGACTTGATGTGTTTTGGAGAAAGAGATGTCTGTCTGTCTTTCCTTGCCATTAATGCAGTAG
Source organism: Chamaecrista fasciculata (assembly GCA_003254925.1). Lineage (NCBI taxonomy): Eukaryota > Viridiplantae > Streptophyta > Magnoliopsida > Fabales > Fabaceae > Chamaecrista > Chamaecrista fasciculata. The sequence continues at coordinate 126,990 of QANZ01021520.1, read as the reverse complement.
TAAAATTAATACTTGAGTAAACTTATATTTTTTGCGATTTAATCCTTGAACATTGGAAAGACGCTTTTTTGTCCCTGATTTTTTTTTTACAAACATGTATTTAGTTTATGAAATATTGTCCATAAGGATTAAATAGTTAATAATGTTTATATCTGGGATAAAAAAAATATTTTTTTAACATTTAAGGACAAAATTGTAATTTTGAAACAAGTTTCAGGACTGAAAAGTAGGCTTCCTCCCAAGTCTTAATACTTGGACACAGCAGAAAATGACTCTGTTTTACACAAATGTTTACAGTAACTTGTGAATAAAAAATCTTGATTCCCAGGTTTTGAATTTTAAGATAGGAGAATCCAATTCTCAAGCCTAGGTTGCACTTTCAAGATAGGAGAATCCAAAACTAAATATCATTCATTGAGATTGTACCCTCCAAAGTGGGCCACTTTGTAGATATATATTGGTCCCAATCTGTTTCATATGCACATGATGCCTTTCTTATCCCTTCATGCCATTTTTTCCCCTCAAGTAACACCATGATTTCAAAATCTTTTAGATACTCTTCTTATTCACTTAGATATCATATTATTACAAGAATTTATTGAAACATATATATATATATATATACCAGAATCTTTCCTCATTTTCTATATATATAATGGCTGCACATGTCTGTGTTTGTGTAGAATCCACTACCTTGGCCATGAAAGTTTTCACCCATATATGCCTATAAATTCAATGAGCAATTATATTCCAGAACCTTCACTGATCAAAATTATACTTGTACTATGACCTTTTTTTTTTTTTTCTTTTACTTATAGCTCTTAGAATTGTCTCATGTGAAGCCACTCTTAGTTAGTACACCATTTTGATGATTGAAGGTGGTACAAATGAAAATGCCTATTCACTGAAACTATATATTCCTTAATTTGGAATATATACCCTAGGGCTTGAGTTTCAGGAATAGAGTGTGCATTTTAGTATAATCCTAGACAATTTTTTTTCTTTCTTGGCTTTCACAAAATAGTAACATAAGAGTTTAGTATGGAAGCAGCAGCAAATGGTGTACTTTAAATTAAGGAGTTTTGAGGTGGCTTTCATATCATACTGCTGCATTGTACAATTAGATTCCTCAATCCTCACTGAATTAATAATTAGGTCTTTCACATTATTAGACAAGTATATAGCCATAGGGTTAGAAAAAAAAGGGCGGGAAATATTTTTTTTAAGTTATATTTAAATTTAATTTTTTTCTTCTCATTTTATTAACCTATTCTGTTGAAGTTATATATGATTTTTTTCCTTAAAAAATAGTTAATTTTTTTTTTTGAAAAATGCCAACCTTTATAATTTCCCTTTCCTTTCTTTTGGGCTATCTTCTTAAATTTTTAAATTAAATGAATGCACAGGTTCTTTTCTAAAAATAAAAGATCAAGTGCATATTAATTTCTTTTGTGGAGTGACAAAAGAAAATACTATTGGTATGCAATGTAATTAATACTTTTAGGAACTAACCTGCTCATTTATTATTTTCTGGAAAGTAAATTAAATGTTTAATAATTCTAAGACCAAACTATTAGTTCAGTCTTAGGAAAAAAAATAAAGTTACAGTTTTCACAAAAAAAGGCATGTTACAAGTTGAATTTATTGCAGAAATCCTTTTACAGTAAATTATTCTTCTATCAAAATGGTTTAATTATGTTGGCTTGTCTTGTAAAAGAGATGGCAAATGGTACATTAATGAACAGCTTTAATGGGAAAAAGTTAGCCCATAAAATGAAATGGAAGGCTTTTTGTTTGTTTCTTTTACTTTTTTGAATTTGTTTTGGGTCCATAATCCCATGCCAAAGCTGAAAGGGATAAGACAGTGACTAATGGCCCATAGGCCACTGTTGATTTTGATGTAAGCAAGAAAAGCTAATCATTTAAACAAGTACCTATATTTATAAAACATATCAAACTTAAACTTCTATAGTATCTTTGTGCCACTTGGAAAGTCTATTTTTTTTTTAACTTTTATTGGTGATCAAAATTAGAAGTGTACACTAATCGGGTCGAGCTTTGAGTGGATCTAATAAGACCCGGCTTGATTTTTAGGAAAAATAACTGGGTGAACCCTGATAAAGTCTAGTCAAGTCTTATGACACAATTTGAAAATCAACTCAGGTTTGATATATTAGACTAGACTGGGTCATCAGATCTAATGTGCACCCTAATTAATCAAAATATATCAATATAACATGATAATAAAGTAAATTAAACAAATTAAATTTAAAGTTAAATAGGATTATAGAAATCAATGAGATTATTAATCTAATTTTTTCTCTCACATAGTTCAATTAAATATTAACTTGATGAGACTTTAGGGGCTTTCATGCATGCACATTTCTGTTAAAGATGACAAGGAGAGTGATTGGTGTGAAATAATGTTGGCCAAATATAGAAATACTGTGAATGAATGATTGAATTTGAAAGTCACAAGATACCAAAGTAACATGAAATGACATTGATTTGAGAGTGGGAAAATAATGTGTATATGCATGTGCATGCATGCAGGTGGAAGAGAAAGACAAAGAAAGAGAAGACACAGAAGAAAAAACCCCAGAAACAGAAAATAAGAAAAAGAAGAAGATGATGATGAACATGAAGAAGAAGAAGAAGAATGAGCAAGTTTTGAGGAGTAATAATAAGCAAGGAGGTTGCTTTTCATGGATGAGGAACAAAAGGCAGAGAGATCAAAAAGGAAGCTTAAGGCAAAAGAAGAATAATAATAATATTTTTCCTACTCATTTCAAAGGCTGCTAGTTGACTGACTGAACAAAAAAGAATTTGGTAAATTATTATTTTTTTTTCAAGAGAGAAAAAAAAAGAACAAGGAAAAAGGTGAAAAAGAGATAGAACAAAGATGCTCTATGACAGTGAGAAGTAAGATTCTCTTTTTCTTGTAATTGAGCTATTTTGGACGGCGAGGAAATTTAAGTGTTTTATGGAAAATAGTGAGTGTGAAAAAAAAAAATGAGAAGAGTTAAAATTTTATGTAGTTTATTAATTTATGAGTTATATAATTAATGCTCAGTGATATTTTATGGTTCTGTTGTTTCTTCTTGTGGTGAAAATTGGGCGACAGCTTGGGATTCACGTGCAAGATTTTGTTTCTGCTCTTTCAATTGAAAGTTTCTGATATTATATCTCCATCATCCTATTCGGATTTTTAACTTATCCGAACGTAAACAATAGAACGTAATATAAAAGGTGAAATATATATTTTTTTGGTAAACAAAAGGTGAAATATTTTATTAGTGTGCTTTGCAGGTCTGTTTTTTAAAATTTTAAAATTAGATGAAATATAAATTTGGTCTTATATCTTTTGTTCAGCTTTCAATTTGATCATGTATATTTTTTGTTGCACTTTTGGTCTCATATCTTTATAAAAGATCTCAATTTAGTCTCATATCTTTGCATAAGGTCCCAATTTGATTTCATATCATTTTTTATATCGTCCTTTGGTCAGGTTGGAGAATTGGTTACATATATTTGTAAATGGTTCCATCATTAGTTCTACTTGACCCAAAGATATGTGATCAATTCTGTATCTGACCAAAAAATTGGGGTCAATTTTGCACTTGATCCAAAGATATGGGACCAAACCTACAACAAAAAAAGATATGAGACTGAATTGGTACATTTCACAAAGATATGAGACCAAAAGTGCAACAAAAATTAGATACGGGACCAAATTGGAAACTGGACAAAAGATATGAGATCAAATTTGCACTTTGACCTACTATTTGGTCCCTCCTTTTTTTACTGAGTCAACGATTTGGTCCCTCATTTATTGGAAGAACCTATTCAATCTCTGATTTATCATAATCATCAACTATTTAGTCATTCCCTTAAATTACTTGATGACGTGAACGTTAAATGCTTATATGGCACCCGTTAAATGTCACTTTGGCATCCTAATCACCTAAATCAATCAAACCTGATCAACAAACACAATTAAACCGACGTAAAATTGAGTCAGACCCCGAATATTTAGTCTTACACGTGAAGCTTCATAAGGCATAAACTATTGAAGCATTTCCAAATCTCAAACTCTAGGTGGTCTCAAATAGTTAAATATGAGGCATTTAACATGTCGCATGTGCACTTAACGACTATATTATCAATATCACTAACATAGATATATGCTACAAGGACTAACAAGTTGACATTTGTAATTTTTGAGGGACCAAATAGCCTATTTCAAAAATGCAGGGACTATTTTTGAAACTGTGAAAAAATTATAAATAGAACTTTATATTTTTTATAGTATTTTTACACATAAGAAGATTTATAGTTTTTTATATTGTTTTTTAATAATTAAAAATTAAATATAGGGAAAAAATAGAGAGGGGAAATGATTGAGCAACTTTTAAGTTTTAAGTATTATGAAGGTAGTCATCATAAAAATAATATTGAAGAAGTTATGGAATAAAAAATGAGGAAGCTAAGTGAAAGGATATATAAGTATTTTTAAAATATTTTATTTATTATTCATTTATATTTTAGATTAAATTATATATGTATTTAGAGCCACACGACCACAACATCCTAAAAACAGATATAATAGATTCATTGTATAATGTTGTGTTATAAACTATAATTTGATCTTATTTTGATAATCACTTCACACAATTGATAGATTTGGTCAAATCTCATTTACTACTTACTAAATAACTCCCAGACAACAATTAAATAACTATAACTGTCTATAAAGATAATGTTACAAATATATATATTATTTGTGAATATATATATATCTTCTTATATTATATGGTTCCACTCTTTTCTCGTCGTCATTTTTTATTAACTTTAAGATAAACTTTAATTAACCAATCAAAAAATATATAATTGTTTATATTATAATTATAAATTAAATAAAAAATTAGAAAGTGGGATGAGAACGTGGTTGTGTTTCTCTCTCCCTATCTTTCTCTATAATGTGAGAAATACCAAAATTTATTTTTTTTAGGCCAAAACCTCACTTGAGTCCATAATGTTTACTATCAATTTTATTTTGATCCCTAATATTTGTGTGCCCGTTAGGGCACGCAAAGCCCCTAGTATATATATATATATATATATGATTATTTTTAGTTTAATTAGTTTAGTTAATGTCCCAATGACCTGACAGTAGTTGAACTAATGACTTGATAACCCTAAATTTTAATGGGTTAAATGATTAGTTCAGATTTTTAAATTATAGTTTAGATACTAATAAAGGACTGAAATACTATTTTGGTCCCTCACATATTAGTATTTTTTCAATTTAGTTCCTCACAAATTTTATTATTAATGTCAATCCCTTTATACAAATTTAGTTTTTTTTTAATTAATCTGTGTATTTCAATTTTTTTTTTTTGGTAAACTTTTAAGGACGAAATTATTAGTATACTCAGTTGTAAATATTTCCAACTAAACTTTGGTCTTTTCCATGCATATAAATGTATACAGAATTTTGGGTTTTCTCTATAAATATGCTTATAATCTTATCGAAGCCTTCCTATATCAAACCTCACAAGTTTTCCCTTTCTAAAATTCTTATCGAAGCCTTCTTGTGTCAAGCCTCACAAGTTTTCATTCTTTATCTTTAACTAACTTTCAATCCTGAAAATAAACTTCTTATTAGTCCTAACTTATTATTTTACAGACAATCCTATAAAAAAAATTCTATTGTTAAATTTTACGATTTACCGCTGTGTATAGTCTATAGCTGCATAATACTTCAGTTATGGAAGAAATTAGGAAAATGACATTTCACCCTAGAACTTTTTGGGCGCACAAAATTGTCCGTACAACAAACGAATCTAATTAGATTTGTAGGCAACTTTTTAAGATATATAAAATTCAATTGGACATGATAAATGCTTTTCAAATGTCATAACTAAAAAAAAAGTAAAGTAGCAAATATCTAGGGTGTTGTTCAAAAAAAAAATATCTAGGGTGGAAAATTTTCAAGAGGAATAACTTAACATTCTCTAAATCTATTTATATTGGATTCACTACCAAAGGAATTTTCTCATGAAATCTTGGGCACTTAAATAAAACGAAAGCATGACATGGTATTTCATGCACTTCATGAATATGATTGATGAACTGGCAAGCTGGCAGAGATATTAATATTTGTAAAGAACTTAATCACTTGCATTAATGCAAGTATTATCATTCAACATTCATTGTAAAACGATACATACAGATGTATGAAACTTAGCTATCAAGAGAATATCCAAATGATGCCTACTAATAACTATTAGCTATCATTACTATTTGATATGGCAGACTGTAACCTGTAATTACATTGCAAAAGAAACCTACACAGTTGTTTCATATTTCTATCACCAAAATAGAAGCCAAATAATAAAGCACTGCTCCGGATGGTAGAATCAGAAAATCTCCATCTTCTTCCAAGATCATGGCTCCTCTGAAGAGAAGAAAAAAAACAGAAAACAATATGATATTTACTCTAAACACTAGTATCATATTTATGATTCATTATTAAAGATCTTGAACTTAACAACCTTCACTTTGGAATATTAGTTAACAACCTTGTCTAACTGTTATTAGTAACGAGTTAGCAATATTAGTTCAACCTCTTGCTAGATAAACATATACTTTGAAGTACATGAAGAAATTATGAAGATTAACACAGAATAGCAGTATAGTTCAGATCAGAGTATGTAATACCAACCATGCAAATATTGCCTATATATTAGCTTCACCGCTTTCATTTGGAAGAGGGTTTTCATTTGGAAGACTGCTGTCATTTGAAAGAGGGCTTTCATTTGGAAGACTGCTTTCATTTGGAAGAGCGCTTTCATTTGGAAGAGCACTTTCATTTGGAAGAGCAAGTTCATTTGGAAGAGCGCGAGAAACCTTCCGAGTTCTCCGTCTTTTAGTCCTCCTGCAGCCAATGAAAATAACACATATTATGCATGTTAGCCATCATATTGAAACCAAGATAGATGAATTTGGAGTAATGCTACTACTCCAACAGTTGTAGTTAAAACAGCCTTCATGGCTCCACTCTATTAATCCTTAACTTAGAGCCATGATTTCAATTGTGCATAATGGTGACTACAGTGCTATATAGCATTTTTTTTATGGATAGTCCACTCCATTTAAAAAGGACACATCCTAATACTGGGATGAAGAAATCAAATCATTTAATACACTTCAGATATGTTTGGAATGTGATGAGTGGTCTTTCTCTCATCAACAACCACCACTACGCTATAATTTTTAACCTTTGTTTCCAAACTTCATATATGTTATTTCCATTCTTATGGGTGATGGTATTGCACAATACCTTCATTATCTTGGCAATGTCTTGTCCCCTCATCAACAGTCAACATTAAGCAATACTTTATTAGGATATATTTCCGAAATTCATATAGCAATGCTATTGCACAACACGTTCACCCTTCCAACTCTTATCTTATGCATAATTTTATAATCATTGGTAAGTTAATCCATAATTTGCTAAATCAATGACCAAATAGGTAGAAGGTATACATATATAGTTTGCAAGTACCATAATTTTCATTTGTTGTATTATGTTCAGTGTATCTACACTTATTCACTCTTCCTCTGGTAATGAACTACAATCTCAACAAAATACAAAGCACGCAATCTCACCAACATTGAGTACCATAGTTCTAAGCCATCAGAACAATTTATCTTGACTTTAATAAATGAGCTCACCTTGAAAACATGTACATTTCAATTTCACGTTCCTGCTCAGTACCATAAACAAACCACCTTTCGCCAGCTGCATCAGCATCCTCGATTGTGAAATCTGTACATTCCCACCTTTCAAAAACTTGCTGTAACCCAAATCATAATGGACAATTCACAAAATTCAAGATAGTACTTGCAGAAAATTACCTTGCATCAAAACAGCATTTTCACCGGTGTAACATTTTAGCTTCCAGAATGCCTTACCACTATTATCCAGAAACACAGGCTCAGTTCTCATAGCATCAGATCCTTGTTTCCCTGTATAATAGATACTAAATGAGAATTGGGCAAGCAATTTTTCCAACTTGGAGATTTTAAGGGTAAAAACAACGTAAAGTCTTAAACATTGGAGTCCATAATGGATACTAGTTTGAAATGGGGTATAAGGCACGTTAGTCTTCTGAATAAAGAAAACAAGATGCAACAACAACACCATTGAAGATCAAAATAACATGCAAAAGTTGCACGCTAATAAATAAGCCAAGGCTTGTTTTTGGGTGAAGTGTAAAAGTGTCTTATAAGATACCAACGGATGTTTTTCATGGGTTGACATTAATCTTAGTTTAATTATTAATCGTAATTCTTTTCCTTGTTTGTGCTAATAATTACTAATTGTAACTCAAATAATCATTTAAAGTTCAGAACTATACATGCCCACCAAAACCTTATCCAAATGTGGAAGATTGGTGGGCATGAACTTTGAAAATCATAATTAAAATCAATGCTTAATTAAGACAGCATACTTTTAGAAACCATGCCCTTTGCCTCAAGCATCTCAGCATGAGCACGATCTATCTCACTTTTTATGGTTGTAACTATACTTGCATGCTCTGTTATTGAAAGGGGAGCACCATTTTTTGAAATAAGGGCTTTAGCCAGATCATCCTTCATTTTCTGTTTTAGAGTCCTTTCCTGAAGATAAAATGAAAATAAAAATTATGAAAGCAATTTTAAAAAATACTGCACATACACAAGGAATGCATCATCTCATATTTCATTACCTTCTCCATAGCTGCAGCTAAGTTTACTTTTGCTTGTTTGTTATTTTGAGCAAATTGTAAATTTTCATCATCAATATAATCCCTAAAATCCCTGGACAGATTAAGTTACATATCAATATAAACGAAATGAAAACATGGGTAGAAAGACAAAAGCAAAGAAGCAAGGTTATCTTATAAATCAGTTCCAAGTTGAACTAAATTACTTACTCTGTGCCCAAAGCTTCATCACAAAGAAAATTCAACAGTCTAAGTTTTTTTGACAAATCCAAATTATAATATTTATCAATGTCATCCTCAAGACTATCTAAGTCTAACTGCAACTCTTTTGGTACATAATTAGATCCAGAGAATAAATCTCTCATAGCTTTCAACCATGGCTTCTTTCTACTGGTTGATTTAAAGGAAGGAAACCTACAACAAAGTGGTCCAGATGGTTAGGTTTCATCCAGGAAAACAAAGAGTAAGACATTTCAAATTGAAGCTAGAAGAAATCAACCCATACTCATTTCCTGAGTAACTTAGTATCAGAGTCAACAATCTAGTATGGAACTGAGCTAGCGAGGTCTTTTGTGGCCGGCTAGAATTTTGTTCAGATATTAATACTTGTAGTATGTCTCTAGCTTCTCCTTCTTTCATATCAAGAACCTGATGGTAAACATGAAAAGATATGCGAAAACAATAATTAGAAACATCTATGGACAAATGCAGCGTGATTTATATGACAAAAAAGAATTTATTGATTCAAAGGTAACATTGTTACATTTTAAGAATTTCATGTAGTACATGAAATATTCTCCCACTTTGTAATAAAAAGTGGGCTAAATGATTTAAATAAGAATGTGATTTAAATGCTTCGAGCATTTTAGACGATCATGTTCCAAAAGATAGATAAACCTGACGCTCAATTTGTATACTATGTTATTAATCATAGTAAATAGTCCCAATTTGGTATAAGCGCACAGCATTAAAAGAGTTTTTTTAACAATCTAATTCAATTTTCCAACTACCTACAAGAAACAGTACATTGCAATCATACAACCAACAATTGCCATCGAACAGATAGTCAACATAAAGACATACCTTCTCAAATGCACTGCAAAACTCCAAAAACTGCAATGCATGGCCAACATGCTCAGGTGGAAATTCAATGCCTTCTATATCTGTTAAAATGGAGCCCGGGGGCAGAGGAATGCTACTGATGATTTCTTTATTCAGAGTGTCATTGCAATCTGGTTCGCTCATTTCTTCTTCCTCATCTACTTGAATGATATCATCATCCCCCTTTATTTCCGTTTGTGATACTCCATTACAAATTTCATTGCCATCATTTGCATTTCTTTCTGTTTCTTCAATTGGAACATCATGACTCATTTTAAACGTTTTCAGACTCCTGTTTTGACATGCATCATCAACTCTAATGTCATTAAATATTTCTTTTAGAATAGGTTTTCTCTCAGATTTAGACAATACATTCTGACATTCAAATATTAACCTATGGTTTCCTTCTAAAGAGTTTTCCTTTACATGTTTCCCTGAAAGTGTAACTATAAGCTCCTGCAATAGAGAATTACCGAAGTCAACCAAAATCTCAAAAGCCATTAGTGCATGGATATAAATTGTCATTCGATCATCCATCCAAGAAGAACAAATCAACTAAGATAGAAGAAGAATCAAACCTTGTCAGTGGCTGCTGGATTATCAATGCCAACTATCTGGTCCTGTAAGAAGTAGGCATATTAAGAGGAGCTTCATTAACCAGTGAGTGTATGAAATATGAATACTAAAATTCTGCCAAATAAAAGGTAAAACAGAATTGCGCTCCTAACGACCTTATCCGAACTAGAAATATCAAGGTCAATACACGGAATGCTGCAATAAGTATGAATTACTTACACGAAGAGGATCTTAAATAACTGGCAAGTACATACAAACTTTACTTGGCAACCAAACTAACGTTGGGAAGGGTATAAGGAGAAGTGGAGAACAGTAGCACACCTTTTCCAAAGTAGCTGCCTTCATAGGTGAAACAGTCACATTTTGAATGGCGTCTGATCCTGTAGGATTTGGAACTCTCACTTCGAGCATTTCGGAGACAGATGAAAAACCTGATGCTTTGGCTGTGTGAACTAATGGACCAGTAGGTCGTTGACCTCTTCTTTTCCTAGACGATCACTTTTCTTTCAGAATTCACAAAACATAGGTGATACAAATTCAAACAACAAAACATAAAAAAACTTACATGCAAAAACTGCAATTGCAAATGCCTCTGCACCTGGGACATTTCCAATCACTCAACTCATCTACTTCCTCCGCTTTCTCTCCATATCTAATTCAACATAAAACGCAGAAGCTCAGATAAAAGAATTCTCCAAAAGAAAAGAAAATAGCATCAATGAGTCTGACCTGTTCTTGAGGCATTTGTGGCAAAACTTGAAGGTACAGGGCTTGTGCCCCATCATGTTCTTACACGAAGCAGCAAATTCCATGGTCTTTTGACGGCACTTCAACATACAAAAACAAAGCAACAAACAATATCATGAAAATTAACTCAAAAGATGAAAATGATAAGGAATGGTCAGACCGATCCCTCTCTTAGCATCAGTCGAGCCCTCCTACCTTTGGGTCGGTCCAAGTCCAAATAAAATTACTCAAACGCCTTCAAAAACCTCTCTCTCAAGTATGATCTAACCCTAATCTTCCTTTACCTCTTTTATCACCGTTCGTTAATACTAACTTGGGCATCGGAGTCTCATCGTAAAGGAGGTCTCCGTACGACTAAACTAACCCTTGTAGGTGTCCGGGCTTGGAGCGAGGACCAAGATTTCAGATTCATTATCAGAAATGAAAAACAAATACACCGATCCCACAATCAGACTAAGAAACCAAATTCCACTGATTTTCACAATTTTCAGTTTTTCTTCACAGACAATCAAACCAAAACATGAACAACAAAGAAAACGAAGTTGGTATTCCCAAATTCAACCAAAATACCTGGTGACAGCACACCCCGCGCTCCGAATCGTAGACTCGACCACCAATGACTCGAACACCGGGGCATTTAGCTCGCTTCTTGGCTCGGTTGATCTCCTTCTGATGCTGAGCTGCGACCTCCATGGTACCTAGAAGAATGAGAGAGAGGAGATTGAATTGAAGAATAAACCACCACAACACACACTACCTTTACTCTAGCAAGCCAAGAATGCTTTATATACAGATACAATTAATACAAAAATCCCGGAAAACAAGGAGAGATCTCTCACAAAAGAATGCGTTAAAGCTTTGGAAGTCTCTAGCAGCTAATTAACATCAGCAGATAAATGGAGAGAGAAATGAGTGAGAATGAATGAATGTTGGTAAAAAATTTTCAACTTTATATGGGAATTGAAATTTCGCACCTCTCTCATTGTTCCCTTTTTCAATGGTGGAATGGCGGGAGGCACTGAAATAGTGAAATGAATAGGGGTGGATCCTCTACAATACTTTTCACCATGCTGTGAAGCAATATGAACCATTGATCAAATCAGATGGTCCATTTTATGCCACGTGTCACATACGATTTTCCTATGATTTTTTTTCACTCAACACTGTCGTCGCTCTATTTTTTCCGATCAAGACAACACCGTTTCCGATCTTCATCAAATCAACCTCAGTAATTTTGCCAATCCCATTTTCTCCTCTCTCCGTCGCCAACGAATCTCAAGAGAGCGAAGAAGATGAACGACGGCGCAATTGGTGAAGATGAAGAACACGAAACTTCTGCTTCCGCCCATCCCGGCGAAACACGACGGTGAATCGATTAGAACGAAGAGCAAAAGCCTGTAATTGAAGTTGGTATCAAATAGAGAAAATGGAGAAGGATGATGGTGGCGCCGGAGAGAAGAGAAAAAGGGGGAGAAAGTTGCTACTTTGAGTGAAAAAAATCGGGTGCATAGAAATGGACCGTCTGATTTGATCAATGGTTCATATTGCTTCACAGTATGGTGAAAAGTATGGTAGAGGATCCACTCCCGAAAAAATAAAGGCCAAAGTCCTGTTTTGGTCCCTCGTGTTTGTTCAAAGTTTTGTTTTCGTTCCTCAAGTTTTTTTATTCTGTTTTGATTTATCATGTTTGCTCAAAGTTCCATTTTTGTCCCTCAAGTTTTTTTCTTTATGTTTTTGTCCTTCAAGTTTCTAAAAAGTTCCATTGTTAATTTTTGACTATTTTCCATCCACTTTTTTCTGTTAAAAAGGAGGAAAAAAACTGACTTTCACCTTCCAACAATTTTGTTCTTTTACAAAAGAGAAGGATCTTAATGCAAAAAATCAAAATTTTTGGGAGATGAAAGTTAGTTTTTTTTTCCTTTTTTTTTACGGAAAAAGTTGATGGAAAAGAATCCAGACTAACGGTGGAACTTTTTAGAAATTTGAGGGATCAAAATGAAACTTTGAGCAAACATGAGGGACCAAAACGGAAAAACAAACTTGAGAGACCAAAACGGAACCTTAAGCAAATATGAGGGACCAAAACGAAACGAAAAAAACTTGAGAGACTAAAACAGAACTTTAAACAAACATGAGGGACTAAAATAGGATTTTGACCAAAAATAAAAAAAGACCAAATTTTTTTTAGTACAGTGACTCTCGTCATGAGTGACACGTGGCATATCATTGAGCCTTGCAAGGACATGGTGACGACATTCTCGGACAAAATTTTTTTGTACAGCTACCCAATTATTGTTAAAAAGAAAAATACAAAATAGGTATCTATTTAAAATTTCAAATATTTTTTCATTTAATTCTTTTGATATTTGAGAAAAATAAAAAATATTGAGTAAAAGATTTGATTCATGAACTTCATTTAGTATTATAAATTAGTTTCCTAAATCTAAAGATTATAAAAATATTCTTTGACTTACCTTTTGTTTCATAAGATATTTTTTTTACAAAAAAAAATTGCTTTAAGATAAAGAAAAATAAAAAATAGGTGTAAATTTAAATTACATATATTTTTTCATTAATTCTTTTGATATCTGAGAAAAATAAAAAATAAAATATTTGATTTATGAACTTCATTTAGTATTATAAATTTATTTCCTAAATCTAAAGATTATAAAAATATGCTTTGACTTACCTTCTGTTTCGCTAGATATTTTTTTTAAAAAAAAAAATCTTTAAGATAAGATTATAACTTTTCCTATGTAATTGGCCAATGGATTTGCTGAATTTATTACATTAAATTTTATACCATCTCAATTGGATATTCAATATATATTTTTAATTAAATACATTGACTTTAATGCTTTTGTAATTATTTCAACTGCATCTCATCTTTTTAATGCATTCAATAAATATGATATAATTACAATCCTAATAAATATATAAGTGGGATAAAAAAAATATAAAATATAATGCATTCAATAAATATGATATAATTACAATCCTAATAAATTATGCATTCAATAAATATGATATAATTACAATCCTAATAAATTATGCATTCAATAAATATTTGGAAAAAATAAAAAAATCAAATTAAAATTAAGAACACTAAAAATATAATTAAAAAATAAGCAAGAATTAATTATATTAAAAAAATTTATTGTTACCTTTTTTATCTCAATTCTCTTTAGCTTTCAAACATATAAAAAATTGAGACCAAGCTTGAAGCTTCCACAAAAATAAAAAATAGTGGTGACTGAACTTTTTTTTTTTTGTGAATGTGATGGTTTGAACTATAAAATTTAAAGAATGAGATGAATTGTGGGTGAGTGAATATTTATTATGTTACTTTTAAATTAAGTTATTTGTTATCTTTTAAATTGAAATAATAAAAAAAATAACAAAATGAAAATAGTTAACGTAATTGGAGATTTGGAGGATTGTTTCATATCTGTGTTTAAATGATTAAAATATTAAATTAAGATATGAAAAATGATAAAGTCATTAGGAGATGTATAATTGTATTTTAAATGATTAAAATATTAAATTAGATTGGAGAGATATTTATATTTTAAATTATCAAAATATTAAATTAAGATGCGAAAAGTGATGAAATCATGGAGAATTTCTTATTGGACAATCCATTTTTTAGTATGGAAAATAATATATATATATATATATGATTAAATGATATATGTATATTTATTTTGAATGGGGCCCGTTGTCTTTAACATTTTTAAAAACTTATTATATATTAATGGAGTAAAAATAACATGCCGATTATGGGATAGAATAATCTAGAAATTTACCTCGTGCATATTAAGGAAATACAACCTATTGGCTCTAATTGCCTTTTCACTCTTCACAACTGAAAGCATTCTTTTGAGATTATTTGTTATCTTTGCTTCAATTACACAAAAGTCAATAACAAAAAAATTGAACGGATCGAAATCAGAAGGTTGCTCGGTTTAGATCATTTAACCATTTAGGATGTTGGATCATTTTCCAAAATCACTTTGGTCTAGGTTGACCCAAAGTGTTTTTTTTTTCTCTTTTAATCTTGGTTTAATGGGCCAAATGCAAAAAAAGTACTATAATGTCTAATATGAATTATTATAAATCTATTAAAACCAAATAAAAACTAAAAAAAAATTTCACTTTTCTTAACATAACTATAATTATTCATGCTATGAGTTTTGTATATTTTATTTGTATAAAAAAATTATTTATATATTGATGACATCATTCAATTTGAAGGGATGACGGTGAACAACGCGTTGAAGTAGAAAAAACCTACTGTTAGGGGTAAATGGGAAGTGCACAGGAGAAAATTGAAGGGACAAGATGAAACGCAACATTTATTCATGATAATTATGAGTTAACAATAATTATAGATTGACTGATCAATTGAATCAATTAATCCATGATTTGAAGGTCTCTTAATTTACTCATTGATCCAAGTTTTTAAAACATTGCTTAACAATTTTCTAATAACTTCTGTTTACTAAACTCCATTTAAATCACAACAACAATTTCAAAGAGGCTTTTATTGGGTTACTATGGTATCTTTCTCCTTCTCATAGAAAGTTTCTCTTTAATAAATGGAGGATATCCCTTATGTCCTTAGTGGATACTGGATAATATTTTTTGTTTTTTATTAGTCTTTGTCAGAGATAAATTTTTTTAAGGTTTGCATCTTTACATGCTAAATTTGTTTTTTTTAAGATTTACACATTAATTTTCAACCACATATTTGTGTTTAGTGAAAGTTTCATGCTCCAATTTAAGAAAACATTTTTTTAAAAAAAATTTCAACCACTTACTGGGTTGGGCCTGATCAATTGGGCCAATAAAATATTTTATTAATGTATGCATAAACTAAAGTTAAAATTATGATGAGTAAACTCAATTATGATGTATGCATAAACTCAACTTTTATGTATGCATAAACTCAAAATACTATCTTAAAGTTAAAATCATATATATCACAACTTACTAAAAGTTGTGATTCAATTATGATGTCCTAGATAAATATATATAAGATGATGAATTGATCACGAGGTAAGAAAATCTTAGCAACTGTGAGAGAGCAAGTGAATTTCACACGAAGAAGACAGATTGCAACGTCTTTGGGCTGTGCTGCACAGCGACGATAGTCCCCTCCGTCTAGGTATGGTTTTGATGTCTTTCTCCATTAGGAAAGTTGTTATTCCTTTCATTAGGAAAGGTTTGTTCTTCTTTTTTCTTTTGATGATACACATCTCTCAAATTTACATTTAGAACCAAACATCAAAGAAGAGAATGAGTAAGAAGATTGATCCCTCAAAGAGAGATGAAAGGTGTGTTGCCTCTCGGTTATATCTTCCAAGTTTTATTTATTTTCTTGTATTTTTGTAGATCTGATGTATATCTATGTAGTATAGGAGATTTAAATCTCATTTTCTTTCTTAGGTATGTTGCATAAGATTTTTTTTCTTCTCCTCCATTGTTAGAGTCTATTCCTAGGAGTGTAAGACTATGTTTACATTGTTAAATCCTTGTCTTACTTTGTCTTAGGGGTGTCAAAACGGGCCGGTTCATTTATAAACGGACTCCATTTTAGATACTCAAGCTCGCACGGGCCAACACTTTTATTGGTTTTTTTTTTAAATTGAAATATAATACAATAATAATAATAATATAATGTAAAATAAATAAAAATACAATCAAATTTATAAATTATTAACGATATTTTTATTTATATATTATTTATTTACATAATTATTTAATTCTATAATAAATAAAATTTATATTAAATTATCTTTTATTTTAAAATTAATTTATCTTTTGGAAAATTATAATTTAAAAATTAATATGAGAGGATAACGTATAAATAATAATATTTAGATAGAAATATATTTATAAAATTTTAAATTTTTTTAAAAAATATGCGGGTGGCAGCCCACGAGCCACCCCATGTAGGCCCGCTTTTAAACGGTCCTATTTTTTTATGCCCAAGTTCGCTCGCTATAGTTGGGGCCGTGGACTTAGACCCAGGGACGGAGCCAGGACGGAGAGAGAGGGGGGCCAATTTCATTATAAAATAATTATATATTATATATTAAATAAAATATTTAATTAATATTATAAAAATATAAAAAATACCAAAAATATATAAATGTATTTTTAGATTATAATTTATTAATTTTTAAGGCAAAAGCATCATTTTGGTTCCCAAACTTTATATCAACTATTAATTTTGTTCTCAATATATTTTTTTTAGGTCAATTTTGTTCTCAATGTTTCACATTTTAATTAATTTTGTCCTTAGACCAACTTCTTTTAATAAATTAACGATAGACTTCATCATATTTTTCAATATGAGTTAGTATTTGAGTTTATTTTTCTATCAATTTTATATTACAAGTCATCAACTACATAGATTTTATCGTTAATATTTAACTAATGTAAGAGAAAATGACAAAATTGATTAAATGTAAAATATCAGGGACGAAATTGATCATAAAGAAAAAATTAGAAATGAAAGATTCATTTTGATACTCCTACTTTGTCTCCTTAATATATGGCCTTTCACTTTTTTATCTATGAAAGATTCATTCTGTCAAAAAAATAAAAAAATTGATCGCGAGGTAAAAACAAATAGAGGAAAAGGAAAAATCTTTAGCAGGTTAAATACTTCAAAAGTCAAAACATATTTTATAATCCATGTAACAGTAGTATTTATAATTTTTAAACGAAAAAAATTATAAATTCTACTCCATACAACTTTCAAATAGAAAAAATAAAAATTTTCGCTCGCTAACATACAACTAACTGCTGAAATACCATAACACCTATAGGCCAATAATATTTGTGGTGTAGAAACTTGTAATACTCCTTTTATTTATATAAGTTCTTCAACTCTCCTTCCCATGTGGATTTAAAATTAAAATCCAACATTGATGATGTTAGTATTATAGGATATCAAATTTCCCTTAATATTGCCACAAAAAGTTTCCCATAATATTATTGATAAAAAAAATTATATAAAAAAATCAAATATAGAAAATTTAAAAGAAATCGATTCCAAATATATATATATATATATAATACACTAAAATAAAGTCGTAGTATTTTTGTTATTATTTTCAAAAGGTTAAAGGTTCATTTTGGTCCTAAATGTATGCCCTAATGTTCATTTTGGTCCATTATGTTGCAAAATGTTCAAATTGGTCCTAAATGTTGACAAAATGTTTCATTTTGGTCCAAACTATTGAATATGACTCGTTTCAAGTTCAAAAGTGATGAGTTTAGAGCTACATATTGTTCTTAAATAGTACTTTCTCTATCCAGCTGAGATCGTCAACAAATAAGGTCAAATCAGTCCTAAAAGTAAACTACTTGTTTCATGGTCAAACAAGCAAAGTTGATCATATCTCTCTCGTTTCAAATTTGAATGTGATGAATTCAGAGCTACGAGTTTCTCTTAACAAGTCATTTGAACTAGAAACGAGAGACGAGAGAAATATGACCAAATTCAATAATTTGGGACCAAAATGAAACATTTTACTAACATTAGGACCAAAATGAAACATTTTGCTAACATTTAGGACCAATTTGAACATACTGAAACATAATGAATCGAAATGAACATTAGGACATACATTTAGGACCAAAATGAACCTTTGACCTTTTAAAAATTATAGAAAACCTATTGGACAAGAAAACACACACATAAACAAGAAACCCGTTTGACAAGAAATCACACGAATGAGAAACCCATTTGACAGGAAATCACACTGAGCATACCAAATTTCATTTTAGGCCAAAAATCTATTTTGATCCCTAATATTTGTCCAAGATTATGTATTAGTCCCTAAAATTTTTTTGTTTCATTATGGTCCTCAAAGTTGCCAAAAAGTTTCACCAATAGTCCTTGAGTCATTCCATCCACTTTCCTTTGTCAAGAAAAAAAAAAGAAAAGAAGGGAGAAAATAGCAAAATGAGTGAATGAACCCCAACAAAATGAGTTTTACTTCAGATTTTGGGTCTAATTCTCTTCTTTTGTCATCGTCTTTTTCGCACATTTTTTAGGATGTTTTAAGATATTTCAAGGTAAAGACGTAGAGTCTTAATCCGGATGAATGAATAATGGATGAATTCTACAAAGGCATTCTTATATTTGTAAAAAAACATTGAAACACAGTTTTAAGCTTTTGTATTGACTAAAGTACAACTTTTTCCCAGAATTTGAATTGTTCAGTAATTCTCTTGTTGTTTCAACTTTGGAAAAAAATTACATCGTGCCCCCAAAATACTTTTACGAAGTTCATTTAAGTCTTTGGGAGTTATAGTTTTTTTTTAACAAGGAAAGTGGATGAAATTTACTCTGTGCTAATGGTGAAACTTTTTGACAATTTTGAAGACCAAAATGAAACAAAAAAATGAATTAAGGACTAAAACTGAATCTTGAGAAAATATTTAGGACCAAAACAGAGTTTTGGCCTTCATTTTATAAATCCTTGACCATCTCCCTCAAATGCAGCAGCCAACGAGCTTATTAACGTCCATACTTAGTTACTTACCTACTTTCATGCACAATCCTCAAAATCACACACACCAGTACCACCATCATGTCAATCTCGTTTTTCAATTTCGTCTTCTTCATTTTCATTCTGGTCCTATTCTTATTCCCATCCTCAATTCTCGCTGATTGGAATAAGCCCCACAAAATCAATTTCAAATTCCCAAATCTCTACCCTGAAGGCCTCGCTTGGGACCCACTCGGCCAACAATTCCTCGTCGGATCCCTAAATCAACGCATCATCGCCACTGTCTCCGACGCCGGCGTCGCCAAAACCTTCATCTCCGACACTTCTCTCCCCGAAAATGTCTCATTCCTCGGCCTCGCCGTCGATATCGTCAGAAAACGCCTCCTCGCCGTCGTCCACGCCATGGATCCCCTCCCTCAATTCGACGCCCTCGCCGCCTACGACCTCCGTTCCCGCCAACGCCTCTTCCTCTCCGTCCTTCCCGACGCCGATTCCGCCGCCGGCCGGCCAATCGCGAACGCCGTCGCGGCGGATCATGAGGGAAACGCATATGTAACCAACGCCGCCGGGAACTATATTTGGAAGGTAGTATCGGAATTTTGGTGTCATTAATCAAATTAATAAGGTTAAAGTGCACTTTTGGTCTCCTAACTTTGACAAAGGTCTCAATTTGGTCCCATAATTTTTTTTTTATTGCAATTTTGGTCTCATAACTTTTGAAAACGTCTCACTGTTAGTCTCAAGCTGATCTTCATCCATTATCTATCATTAAAGATGATCTGACATACTGAGTTGGAGGATGACGAGACAAATATGGGTGAAGTTATGAGATGGATGAAAATCAGCTTGGGACCAACGGTGGGATGCTTTCAAAAGTTATGGGACCAAAATTGCAACAAAAAAATTAAGGGACCAAAGTTGCAACAAAAAAATTATGGGACCAAATTGAGACCTTTGCCAAAGTTATGGGACCAAAAGTGCACTTTAGCCAATTAATATTTTATGTTTATTGACAAGTAATTAATTTATCGTAAGTTTGAATAAGAATGAATTGAGTGCATAATTAGTGATGGGTTGAACTTGAATTATCCACAAGTCTTTCGAAACCGCGCTAAAAACCTCAAAGCACATCTAAATAGTATTAGTAATCATCTCATAGAATTATTAATACATGTATAGAATGTGTTTGTTTGAGGGCCTATTTTGTAATTATTTTTAAGAATTTTTTTTGACAATATCCAATATGTTATCATAACACATGTCCTCATTTTTTGTTCAACTTATATACAAAATATGAATATTCCATTTTGTGCACTTGTTTAGATTTTGTGATTTGAAGATGTTAATTTCGTAAAATATTAATGTCAACTTGGATTTCATTTCTCACACTTATATTTATTTTGATCAGGTAAATGAGAAAGGAGAGGCGTCGATTTTTTCAAGATCTGGGCAGTACACGAAGCATCCGGTGATCCGCGACACACTGTATAGTTTCTGCGGTTTAAACGGGATTGCTTACGTCAGCAAGGGGAATTATCTTCTAGTGGTACAGACCAATACGGGAAAAATGTTCAAGGTTGATGTAAACGACGGGTCGGCGAAGCTGATGATTCTGAACGAGGATTTGATGGGAGCAGACGGCATTGCGTTTAGGAAAGACGGTGTCGTTTTGGTGGTGTCGCCTGTGAATAAGCTATGGTATTTGAAGAGCGAAGATGGTTGGACAGAGAGAGGGATAGTGAAAGACAAAATTGACCTTGATTTGGAAAGATTTCCGACTTCAGTGGTTTTGGGGAGAAAGAATAGGGCGTATGTGGTATATGGGCATGTGATGGAGGGTGTAACGGGAAATTCAACAGGGAGGGAGGTTTTTAGTATAGAGGAAGTGAAAGCAGAGAAGAGTGAAAATGAGCATATTTGGGTTGTCGTTTTGGTTGGATTGGGGTTTGCGTATTTCGTTATTTGGAGGTTTCAGATGCGCAGGCTTGTTAGGAAAGTGGATAAGGTCAATTGAATCATCATCACTTTTGGGTTCATCTTGTTTCTTACATTACACGTGACTTTCGCTTGTTTCAAATAACAAGGCTGCATGCACTTGCAGTTTCCATAGGGACATTTTGTACCAAACTTCATTGTACCTTTCGGTGTCATGTTTAGAAAGTAGAAAGGCCAAAGTCTCAAGTTGATCCCTTATGTATGGGATAGGTTTCAGATTGGTCCCTTAGCTTTCATTTGTTTCAAATTGATCCTACATGTTTTTGAGGTTTTAAATTGGTCATAAACCTATTGTCAAAATGTGATTTGATCAAGTTTGAAAACGATCTTAATTGGATAGGAAAAAAAGGAAAAAACTCTTCAAGAATTAATATATAATTTTGAATTTATCGCATTTAAACTTAAAACGACAGGGATATGATTAACTTCCCTTGTTTAACAGTGAAACAATTATCCAATTTTGAGACTTAATTTGATCTCATTCAGTATTGTGAAGACCAATTTGAAACATCATGAAAACATGGAGGAACAATTTGAAACAAATAAAAATAAGGGACCAATTTAAAACCAACCCCATAAATAAGAGACTGATTTGAGACTAAGGCCAAAGTAGAAACTATTCATGGATAGCATTTGATCCAATTTCATCTCAAATTTAATAACTGATCACGTAAACAGTTAGTTAGGTTATTTTATCCAATTTTTAATTACAATAAAATAACTAATTTTAAACATAAGAATTAAATGTAAAGTCAAGTGAAATAATACAAAAAACAAAGAATTACCCAAAATTTTGCTTTTAAAGTTCCACGCATAAACAGAGTCTAATTGCGAAGTGCGAACAAATATAAAAGTGGTCAAGTCAAAAGATGAAACAAGATAATTCAACCAACCAAATGATTGTCACTATCAATATGCAAATACATTGCAAAGTATTGGAACAATGAAAACTTCAATACGTAAACAAAATCCATACATAAAATTTTGAAAATCTCTACTGCTTACTAGCACTCCGCCTTACTACTGGTAACCAACAAAATGACAAGAGGGCTCAACACTACTCTACTGATCGCCGGGCATTGTCTTGATAATGTCCGAATCACCTGAAAGTAGTGGCACATATCAATTAGTATGAGCAATAAAAGCAGAAAACAATCTTCATCAGATTATTGTTAGTTATAAACATCAGTACCAGGATCGACAATGCTGAGGCAGCACACTCTGAAATATTTTCCACATGCTGTGCCCAAATCCACGTTGTCTATTACAAACAGAAAACAAATCATTTGAGATGTTTTAATGGAGCAGAAATGTTCAGGAATATCTTGTGAATACATCAGTCCCGGTATTTGACACCCAGAAAAAATACCACAACAGAAACAAAAAACATCAAAGATCACCAATACTATGTAGAATTAATACTTACCACACTTCCAATGTCAAACAATAAACAAAAAACATTTGCGAAATTTCATATGCTTCTAGTAAAAATTGCTTCTAGCAGTAGCTAAGGTGAGACTTCAATGTAATCTGCAACATTGTGCAGATTACAATACAACACTATAAACAATTCATTGGTCGAAGAATATCAACCACAATTGATGAAACTCAATCAGCAAGATGTTCAGACTGACTCCTCTCGTGTATGTACCTAACAATATGTAAGTGCAAGTGAGAAGGTTCAACTATTCACTAGACCAAATTTAGACAACAGAAAATTAGTTTCATGGATACTTAAGCTGGTTAATGGTATGAACAGGGTACAATCTGTTTGATTCCCAATCCTAGAGCATAATTGTAAGCCTCAAATCATGTTAAGCCACAGGACTAAGAATGAGGACACTGAAGATAGACAAAAATACACAATGAACCCTTTTGAACGGGCTTTTCTTTGTAAAAGCTCAACGGTTATTGGATATTATTTCATGATATGTACAATTAAATGGTTCTGAAGTCTTAAATAACCCCTGCCCCAGTCAGAACTACAATAAAAAAGGTGAATAGAGAAAAGGAACATCACCACCAATCGCATAATATTTACTAACAAATATCAGACAACTTTTGAAACTGAGAACTCACTTCCATTGTAGTGATGAACTCCAACTTTAGCCAACATAGCATAGTACTCTATTTCTGACTTTCTCAATGGCGGACAATTGTTGGCAATGATAATCAGTTTTCCTGCAAGAGAAGTATTCAGGAGAATGTTCATTCATACCATTAGTACTCAAAAACAACCGCCAGTTTGAAAATCCATTAGGATCTTCGGTGGTTTATTTCACCTCAAATTTTAAATCTAATGTCAATTCTAGTGTAGCGCACAAAATTTAAAACTTGATAATGCAAATGAATAAATTATAGCCTTAAGCTACTAAAGCGATCCAGATTCCAACCCCAGAATAACTGTTTCTTATAAACCATATATCTACGACACCATTGTAATTTGCCTAAACGAAATTAGTTCAATTTCAACGGATGCCAAAGTATACGAAGGATAATCAGATCGGGAAAAGCAACTGTATGATCCATACCTTTAGAGCTTCTAAGGGATTTGAGGACCGTTTTATAACCCAGGGTGTATTTCCCGCTCTTCATGACAAGAGCGAGCCTGTTGTTAATGCTCTCATGGGTCTTCTTCTGCAGAAGTAGAATACGAACAAACCATTAAAATAGCTGTTGATAAACGGAAAACGAAACCGAAAACAGAAAAACAAAGGGAAAATCTAAACAGAGAGATGAAAAACTTACGGTTTTCTTGGCGGCAACCATGGTGGGATTTCTCGGAGGACAGTGACAGAAGATGCAGAAACCCTAGCGACGAGAGGCGGAGAGTGACGATGATGGCATGAATAAATGGAATGAGCTTGGTTGGCGATTAGGGTTTTGTGTTTGAGAAATGAAGTGTTTTTGTTTGGACGTGGTTTAGGCTTATTCTTGGGCTGGAATAGCAAAAGGTGAAAGAAACTATAGTAGTCCAAGTCATTTGGGTCACTTTTTATGGACAAACAAAAAGGGTCACACTTTTTTAGTTTTAGCCCACAATAGAAGAAGAAAGTTAATACTAGTGGGTTATCTTTCCACAATAAATTCTTATTGGCTTGGTAAAAAAAAATCTGTATAATGTCTTAATTGACACAAAGAAATTTTATTTTTATATAAATAAAACAAATTTGTGAAAGTGAGCATAAAGGTAATAAGTAATAAGTCTCTTTATATCTATCAACTTCAATTTTGTTAAAAAATAAACATGAAACTGAGCTGATAGTCCTGTCTTATAAGATAGATATAAAATACTAAAAATAGGATATTGTAATTTTAAAAAATAGATATATTTGATATTGGAATTCCATATTTATATAAATTAAAATGCAATAATAAGATGTAAAAATATGAAAAATTAAGTTAAATATATGAAAAATAATAAAATATTTATATTATAAGATATTAGATAACGAGTGATATTATAATTTATTTATATATATATAAGATACTTAGATGATATTCAATATTTAATAAATTCTCTTCATTATCCATAGTATCATATATATATATTAAATATTTTTGCTCGAATATTTAAATTAGTTTTAAATATATATCACTAAATTTCTTTGGTCCTAATTTAAAAAATTTCATATCGATCATAAATGTTTTGATTTAATTTCATTTCGGTGTCAAACTATTGAATATGATAATATCTTTTCCATTTTAAATTTAAATGTACGTGACAAGTCCAAAGTCACATGTTACTTTTAGTGAATACTTTCTTTGTGGAGTTAAGACCGTTAACAAAGAAAGTTAAATTAAATTTCAAATGTAGACTAATATGATATTGCAAGTCAAGTTTTTCCTAATTAAGTTATTTTTAAGTTATTTTGGCACATGCACTCACGGTGGTTTTGTTCTTTTTCTTGAGTTGATTGTTTCATAGTCAAACAAACGAAATTGATCATATCTCCCGTTTCAAATTCGAATACGATACTTTTAAAATTATATGTTTCTCTTAGCTAGTCCTTTTTTTTTCCGATTTGAATCGTTAACAAATAATTTCAGATCATGCCTAAAAGTGATCAGTTTGATACTAATTTTTCTTTCTATAGCTAGCAAGCCACTGTTTCTTCATCTAAATACTCATTTAAATACTCGAGTCTAAATGCCCATTATAGCTGCATTGCATTATTGCATATCAGAACAGGGAGAAGAGGAAGAAGGAAAATATGGAGAAGAATTAGAGAAAAAAAAAATGGACAAGTTTGTGGAAGAACAAGAAATACCAGTGAGTCCCACTGGACAATACTTCAACAGTTCAATGCTGTGTATATATGTTCTTGGCGTTTTGGAATCTGAGATTCCAATCGATGATTCCCATACCATCCCACTACTTACCCACTTTTTTCTTCCCATCAATCCTCGCTTATCCTCCATCATGGTATATAAGTGTATTTTTTGTCCCATAATTTTTGCTTAATTAAGTCTCAATTAGGTCTTTTAACTTTTTTGTTGCATTTTACTTTCACATCTTTTGCTCAAGTTGCAAATTTGATCTCCTATCACTTTTGGTCATATATCTCTTGGCCAGGTTACAAAATTGATCTCATATCTTTGTAAAACGTTCCATTGGTAGTCCCACCTGACTCAAAGATAAACTAATTTTGTATATGACTCAAAGATATAAGACTAATTCTGCAACCTGATCAAAAGATATGTGACTAATTCTGCAACTTGATCCAAAGATACAGATTCAAAATGTGCAACACAGGACCGAATCTGCAACTTAAGCAAAAGATATGAGACCAAAAGTACAACAAAAAGAGTTATGGGACCAGATTGAAATCTGAGCAAAAATTTTGAAACTAAAAGTACACTTTGACCTTTATATATTTATATGTGTGTGTGCTGATTCACTCACCTTTATGCTTTTTCTTTTGGGTAATTCTATGATACAACTTTATTGGATCATGCAACATGTGAGGTGACATGATTTCTATTTTTTGATTGGTTTATGAAACTATTTTTTTTTATTATTTCTCACAATTAAATTACTAAAATAATGGAGATTATGTCACCTATCTGTTATATGATACAACAAGTTGCATCATAGACTTACTTTTTTCTTTTTTTCTTTTCTGGTTTTGTTGGTTGATTTGGCATCTAGAAAGCACATACACTTCATTTTAAAGAAGTGTCATCGTGTTAGACACTTTCTGTATTTGACACTTGCATGCAATGTTTTAGTAACTGATGATCATTGACTCGATTAATGGTTCGAGTTATTGGGTTACTGGTTCAACAGTCGTGTCACTCGGGTCATTTATTAAACCAGAAAAATAAAAAATATATATAATAGATCATAATAATGTCATTATAAACATATTAAAATGACTTATACTTTTAGAAAAAAAAAATTTATTAAAACTTAAAAGGAAAATTTTCACTCACAAACCTGTGCAATTAACATTATGAAAACTTTAAAGTAGTCTGAGGTTAGAGCTTACCTTGAGTTCCCAATTGGAGAGCTTCAATGGGGGTTGAGTTTGCTCTAATATGCAAGGAAAGAAGTACAGGGTGGCCCCTGTGATTCTTCTTCGATGATTAAGTCAGTAGGATGTTCGAGTTGATAGAATATTGAGTGAGTGAAAATGCATTATCTTTGTTAAGGAGTGTCTCGTGCTATTTATACTCTAGGAAGTTCTTGGGTTGTGAGTAGTACAAGGTATGTTCAAGACGTTGACAAGCGCTTGGCTAGGATATGTGGGGCATGTATCAGAGATCAAATCTATGGTGTCGGGATTCAACAACTGACATGCAAATTGTTGTGGCAGTTTCCTGATAACTTTAAACAGGGTAGGCGAAGGCAATAAATGTGACCTGCTCCACGCCTATGGGCGCAGAGCGCTTTTGGTCACAGTGACATACTTTTTCCTACAAAAATACATTATAGCTTGGCTGATTTTGCCTTCTCGGAACTGCCATGAGGATCTCCACATTAAATGTCAAGATCACCATATT
The DNA here is from genome assembly GCA_003254925.1 of Chamaecrista fasciculata. Lineage (NCBI taxonomy): Eukaryota > Viridiplantae > Streptophyta > Magnoliopsida > Fabales > Fabaceae > Chamaecrista > Chamaecrista fasciculata. The sequence continues at coordinate 99,263 of QANZ01021520.1, read as the reverse complement.
AAATGTTTCAGATCACCGCATTAAATGTGGCATAGCTTGTTTTCACGATATGTGCATACCTTTTGGGTGCCACTCCTAGAGTACATGTTGAGTATTCTTTGGTTGAGTTTCTTTTGTAATTATGAAGGGTATATATCACTTGTCCCTCTTGAAGTGGATGGGAATGATGCTTTGAGCAGTTAAGAATGAATGTATCACTTGTCCCTCCTGAAATGGATGGGAATGATGCCTTAGGCATTTACGAGTGAGTATATCACATTGTATTTATGCAAAGAATTGACACATATTTTTGAAATTTTTATTAAGATTCGTGAATGTTTAATTGCCTCTTCATTTCTTGTTTACTATATATGCATGCGTCGTATCGTGTCATATAATTTAAAAATTTGGCATACTTGTGTGCTTGTGTCAGTGTTGTGTTTTTATGGTTTTATTAGTGTCTGTGCTTCATATTTTGACATTAATTATATGTGGGTGTCGGGTGTTTTTTGAGCAGATTGATGACAAAATGGAAAGAAAAAATGGAAGAAAGTTGAAGTGAATCTAAAGGATCATATCAAAACCCCCATATTCCCTACTACCACAAAATCCTACTATGATGAACATCTAGATGAGTACATGTCATCAATAGCACTTCACCATTTGCCACAAAACAAGCCCCTTTGGGAGATTCACTTAATCAAATATCCAACAAGCAATGCAGCCGGCACCTTAATTTTCAAACTCCATCATGCACTTGGAGATGGCTATTCTCTAATGGGTGCTCTTCTTTCATGCTTACAAAGGATTGATAATCCCTCTCTTCCTTGTACTGTTCCTTCTTCTTCAAGCCAAACTCACAACAAATCCTCATCAATTTTCAAGATGGTGTCATCTGCATTTAATACTGTGTTAGATTTTGGATGGAGTGTTTTAAAGAGCAACTTGGTTGAAGATGATGAAACACCTGTTAGGTCTGGGAATGAAGACTTCAAGATAAGACATATTACCATCTCAAATTTCTCTGTTTCTCTGAATCACATCAAGGAAGTCAAGTCTAAACTTGAGGTGGTGAGTTAATTTTCAGTTTGATTGCTTGTTTTGGAGTTTTTATTTTTCTGGTGTATTTGAATTTCTCAATTTCCCTAATAGTTTATATGATTTTTCTCTTTTCTGTATTATGTTTTTCCCAAATATTGTAGACTGTAAATGATGTGATTGGTGGGCTAATCTTCTATGGGATGAGGCTATACATGCAAGAAATGGACCTAAAGTCAAGCAAATCTAAGTGCACAGGATTGGTGTTGCTAAACACAATAAACATCAAAAGTTACAAGTCAGTGAAGGAGATGATAGTAAGTGAGAACAGTGGAAATAAAATATGGGGGAATAAGTTTGCCTTCTTGCATGTGCCAATCCCAGAAATGAGTGATGATGATGCAAAATCCTCAAACCCACTTGAATTTGTAAAGAAAGCTCACAAAGAAATCAAAAGGAAGAAGAACTCTTTTGCTTCTCCACTCACTGGCATGCTTTTGGATGCTGTCAACAAACTCAAAGGCCCTGAGGTTGGTACTAATTGGTAGCTTCTTTGTTATTCATTATTTTAGGGGCACAAAAGGGTATTTTGCCGAATATAGGGCATAACTGAAAATCACTGCAAACTTAGGGGCACGAGAGGGTGTTTTGCCGAATATAAAATAGAGGAGAAAATTGACAGTGGTGTAAAATTGACCAAAGTCGACTTCTTCCCTAGTTCTCACTCACCCTCTGTACCTACCGCCAACAATCGTCGCCGTTGCCGTCGTCGTACTCCGTCGGCCTCTGCTTCCGCTTGTGCGGCTTCAAGCAGCTTTTAAGTCTGTGTGTATTCAGGTTCCTATTTCTCTTCAAGCACCTTTTTATTCTTTTTTTTTTTTTAGCAAATTCGATATTTGGAAATTTGGGCTGTCAAAATTCGAATGTATGTGAGATTAGGAGCTTTCAGTGTCGGGAGTGCATTTTGATTTAGACAAGTATGATTATGAAGTTCCATTACTGTGGATGGATACAAACACAATTACGAATTTTTTGGGGTTCACTAGATAACTAAGAGTGACATGGAGGGCTGTAAACTTAAGCTAATGAATAATTAGGGTCCAAAAGTGTATTTTATGAATTCATTTGTAGATTTCTTTCTTTCTTTTTCTTTTGTTGTTGGAATTTTCTTGATAGCTGTTTTTCTCCTCTTATGTTCTTTTGGTTTAATAGTTAAGAAATGGTTAGTTCATCAAAATCTAGAATTTTGAAGATCTATTCTTCCAATTAGCTGGTATATGTCTTGAGTTGAGTTTACATTTCTTCGAATTATCGTTCTCAGTTTAAAGTCCTTTTGGTTATTTATTGTTGCAAGCATCATTGCATCATTTATTCATTTATGTGAGTTGATATATGTACTACTTTTCTAAGAAATGCAGAATGGGAACTACAGAAGACAAGTTGATTTCTGGGCTGAGGGAGAGCATTTTACCCCTATTTAGAGAATTTATGACTGGGTAATTACAATATTTTTTCAGTTGTATCTCATCAAGGGAAAATTGATTACATGCTTGCTTTGACAAACCCCTTAATATTGGGAAATTCTTTGAGATACTATATTTGTATGGGTAGGATTCCTGACAAGATGAAACTTTTTTAAGTGGAAAATGAAGCAAAACAATGGAAAGCATTCTTCCCTTCCCCATAAAGGGAAGAGAGAAAAAAACCAAAGAGAATCAAGCTTTTTTGATGACATGCTGAGTTGCATTGTGCTGATTTTTAATCAGCTTCAAGTTAACTGCAAAGCAATGTCTTGATAGTTGATACTTACTGAAAATTAACCAAATTAACTATGAATTAAGATAATTAATGATCCTTGCGCCCAGGGTATGGAGGCAGTAAATTACTGGAGTAGCTACTGAGGAGAAAAAATTAAAACAACAATGAAATGAAACAATGCATTATGAAAATTGATCTCATTAAACTGTCAAGGAATGTAATAATAAGCACATTCTTGATACGCAAATAAATTTTTGCATTGTTTTTCATGCTCTGGAATGATTAATGAATACTAGAATAGTAATTTTTGTGTTTTATCTTTTTTATTCTTCTTCCATACTATTTATTTCTCAACTGACCTGCGATAGGATTACAAAAATTGATGAGTTGGGAACTGTGGGGAGTAGGCTGCTAATTGGCTTTCAACAAGCTCTTGGTAATTTACATATTATGTTTACCATGTGTTAATACTTAGAAGTGCAAAACAATTATTCATGTCGCATTCTTCGTTGATGTTGTAACTTTCCACTTTATCATGCAGCGTACATTCAAAGGCCTCCAATAGATAGGACTTCTAAATTAGTTGACAAGACAATTGTAGCTAATGAAACAAAGAGGGTTAATGCTTATATTGAAGCCGGATGTAAGAACCCTCTTGATAGTGTCGATTATGCAAGCAAGAGTAAGGCAAACTCTTCTAACCCATCTTAATTTTGCTGTCAGATATGTTTGAAAAGTAAACTAAAAGTTATAAATAGGGCTTCTCTATTCTAACATAAATTTATATATATATTTTTTTTCAGCTCCAGTATTTCATAGTGATTGAATCATGGAATGGCTATCATTATATTCATAATTTCCACTAAACTGTATATTTAAAATTACTAAACTTCTGTTAGGAAAAGTTCTCAATCAATGATTGTGCTTGTTTTGCATAAATTTGATAAATAGGATTTAAGCAGAGCCTTATATTTAAGGTATAATGGATTTAAAGTTCTCCCCTGTAACGTTTTCTTTTCATTCTTCAAGTTTCTTCTTTTATCAGTTCTTTTCAGCTTCCTTCAAATCCTTTTAGTAGGTTAACCTTCTATTGTTTCAAAGAAGCTGCTATGTACTTTATTTTGTTGCTATCTTTGTCGCCCTGACTATATTAACGGTTTCAATATGGTGAAAATGTGCATATGGAAGTGAACCAATGCAAACTTGGACTTCTTGAGCATATTATCAAAGGTAAGCTGCAGTTGATGTTACTGATTACTTTTTGATGTACCTACAATGACAAAGACATTTAGCTTAGTTTCTGAAAAATGCTTTCCAACTTTGATTTTTTTCTTATTTATTTTTCTAATATATAGAAACTAACTAACTCATTGTTACTCAAGCACGATATAATATTGGCAAGGCATTAAGGAAATCTGTGTATTTGATATCGAGTTGAAGACAGACATGGCAAATACATGAAATTGTTGATTGAAAAGATAAACTTGTTATCTTGAGCTTTCATTTTTTATAGATATAGCAAAACACTTTATTTATCAGCTTTTTGCTTGTGCTATCATGTTTGATGAAGTGGTTATTATCTTTGTGGCACAGGAATATATGTAATGTCAGTCATCTCTTTTTTATTTTAAATCCAGCAGAAATTCTAAATCTGCAACTCTTGGTGTCTTTCCCTTTGTTTCTTAATTTGACAATGACGTAGTCAAGTATATCTTGCAGCCAAGGTAATACTTGATGAACTTGAAGGTCTTTTGGGCGATGTTACAAATTCTTTACAAAGTACAGACGGAGATTTATTTTCCATTTCAGACCATGATTCTGCTGATGAAGTGAATAAACATGCAACCTCTATTGAGACGGTAGAAGTTTCCTGTTTTGTATCACCCTGTCTATATGAAGTTTTTGTAGTTATATGTAATCTATGTAATATCATGACCAATTTCGTTTTCTCTTAACATATATCTCTGAATACTCATAAGATCCGATTTCTCTAACTGGAAGTTAGCAGTACTTGTACTTCTGTTCAGCTTGTATTGAGCCTTATCTATCAATACATTACACTGAACTTGTTATTCTCTGCTTTGTTCAGATGTTACATGTCTTCATAAGATTCTTGCACCCATTCACATGCTCTTCTTGATAGAGATGTGATGATGTCAAGATGATTTTCTAGCTCATTGGTGAATATTGACTACCTCTTTCTCTTTCTCAGGAGGAAATGGCTTTGTCTCTTTCTCAAAATACTGATGTCACACAATTAGGGGCCCTGGTGGGCATATTATACTGTATGATCAAGCAAGACTATTTGATGCAGGTAGTGAGTTTTTCTTTTGGTTAAATTACACTTTGGTATCCTATTCTATGGATTGGTTTCACTTTGGTATCCTGTTTTTTGCATTGTTAACACTTTGGTACCAAATTTATTCTTTTGTTAAGTTTTGACGACGAAGTTGCATGTGACCATAACGTGCATAGTAAAAACACCCAAATGTTCATTTTTCTCTCATTTTTCACGATTCAAATGTTAAAGCACTCAAAAATCGTGAAAAACACCAAGATTCGAAGTGAGAGAATTTGAAGTGTTTTACCGTTGGAATCGTGAAAAATGTGAAAGAAATGGGCATTTGGGTGTTTTACTGTGCAGATTATGGTCACGTGCGACTTTGCCGTCAAAACTTAACAAAAAAGTAAATTTGGGTACCAAAGTGTTAACGACGCAAAGAAAAGGGTACCAAAGTGTCACTTTTGAAAGAACAGGGTACCAAAGTGAAACCGATCCATAGAAAAGATATCAAAGTGTAATTTACCCTTCTTTTTTTTTTTACCTTCCGATCATAGTTCATGGAGAACCTTAAAAATCCATATTATTGTTGCAGGAAAAGATCGTTTCAGCTTTAAATCTCAAGTCATCATCAGGAGAACTAGAGAGCTACTGCTTAATGTGGTCTTTGCGACCCTTTATAAATGATGACATCATGCATCAAGCTTGGGGACTTATTCCCTGAAGTGTCTTTTGTTTCTAAAATACATAGATCAGTAATAGATCAAATATACAATTTGGTTTGTTCTCTAGATTTATATTTTATTCTTGAATTCTATAGTTTTTTTTTCTTTTATTTTAACAAACATTTTGTAAATAACTCTGACTAATAAATATATTGACAAATAGGGGAAAAATCGTAAAATAAAATGAAGAAAAAAAGTACAGCCGACCAATAAAAGATGTAGCTGGACTAGTTACTTGCGGTGAGAAAGGAATGCGTTGCAATAAATGGCCTTTATAAACGGGTTTACCAAATTGAGAGGTTGTATTCATAAAACTGAACTACCCCCAGTTCCCAAAATTAAATGAGTCGGTTCATCATGGAATGAAACCAATAGTGTCTGGTCCTTTTACATTACTCAGTACACGAGTTGTCTCCGGAATTCAAGAAGTACCATTCAAATTTGGGAAAATGATATATATATATATATATATATATATATTATGATCTTCAAATTTAGAGTAAAACTATTTTGGTCCATAAAAATGAAAAAAATATAAAAAAAATTGTTTCAAATGTATGATTTGATCTAATTTGAACTCGTCACATTTAGACTTAAAATGAGAGATATTGGCAACTTCGTTGATTTAACAATGAAACGAGTAACCCACTTTTGTCGTTCGACTTGATCTTGTTTGCTGATAGCTCCAACCAGATAGTGAAAGTACTCATCAAAAATAACATATAGTTTTGACTCGTCACATTCGAACTTGAAATGAGAGAGATATGACGACATTTAGTAGTTTGAGATCAAAATGAAACTAAATAACAATATTTACGATCAATTTGAACATTTTGAAACATTTAGGACCGAAATGAACTTAAAGGCATCGATTTAGGACCAATTTGAGCATTTGACCATTTTTATAAGAACTTTCATTTAATAGAAAATCTAACCCACCTAACTCTTGTTGACCCCATTATATTTTCTCTAAAACTTTCCAGTCAGACAATGAAGGACGTTAAGCTTATTAATTCCTTAATGGCTATATATGTTTTGAAGAACCTGATCTCCACACTCAAAGTCTTAAACCCTATCATTAATATCACATGACATGCATGCTGGCAAAGTACGGGACACTCACCACAAGTGGTATGACAGCCAAGAAAGCAACTAGCTAGCCACTGTTTATTCTTCATTTAAATTCTAAATCCTAAAGGCCAGGTAGCTGCATTGCAGATTATTAGAAACAGGGGAGAAAAGGAAGAAGAAAAAGAAGAAGAGAAAGAAAAAATGGAAAAGTTTGAGGAAGAAGAAGAAGAAGAAATACCAAAAGAAAGGCCAGTGAGTCCAACTGGACAATACCTCAACAGCTCAATGCTTTGTATATACATTCTTGGCGTTTTAGAATCTGAGATTCCACTTGATGATTCTCATACCATCCCACTACTTACCCACCTTTTTCTTCCCATCAATCCTCGCTTCTCCTCCATCATGGTATATATATCTATATATTTATATATTTATGTGTGTGTGCTGACTCACTCATCTTTATAGTGTTGTTGTTTCTGGGATGATTTGGATGAAAGCACCTACATTTTTATTTTAAGAGTGTGACATTATATGATATATCAAACACATGTCTTTATTTGACACTTGTATGACACAATACAATATGTGTTTGACACATTATTATCAGAATTTAAAATCATTTTTAGTGGTTTTGACCCAAAATAATTTGATACGTATATTGTAATTTCAAGAATTTTACATATCTGTGTGCGTGCTTCATAACTTGATGTTGATTATATTTGGGTGTTGGGTGTTTTTTGAGTAGATTATATTTTAGTGGCTCTGACAGAAAAAATAGAAAAACAAAAAAGGATACCTATATTGTAAATTTTGAAAATTTTATTATGATTCATAGAATTTTAATTCCCTTTTCATTTCTTGTTCACTACTAAAATTACGATATATATACCGCGTCATGTTATATAATTTATATTTGTGTGTTTGTATCCATGTCGTGTCGTGTCCCCGTGCATAATAGTTTGATATTGATTAAACTTGGGTGTTGGGTGATTTCTTTGAGCAGATTAAAGACAAAAATGGAGAGAAAAAATGGAAGAAAGTTGAAGTGAATCTAGAGGATCATATCAAAACCCCCATATTTCCTACTAGCACAAAATCCAACTATGATGAACATCTAGATGAGTACATGTCATCAATAGCACTTCACCATTTGCCACAAAACAAGCCCCTTTGGGAGATTCACATAATCAAATACCCAACAAGCAATGCAGCTGGAACCTTAATTTTCAAACTTCATCATGCACTTGGAGATGGCTATTCTCTAATGGGTGCTCTTCTTTCATGCTTACAAAGGATTGATAATCCCTCTCTTCCTTGTACTGTTCCTTCAAGTTCAAGCCAAACTCAAAACAAATCCTCATCAAGTTTCAATAATACCAGACATTCTTTTCTCAAGAGGCTGCCTGTGATGGTGTCATCTGCATTTAATACTGTGTCAGATTTTGGATGGAGTTTTTTAAAGAGTAGCTTGGTTGAAGATGATAAAACACCTGTTAGGTCTGGGAATGAAGACTTCAAGCTAAGGCATGTTACCATCTCAAATTTCTCTGTTTCTTTGAATCGCATCAAAGAAGTCAAGTCTAAACTTGGAGTGGTGAGTTAATTTGCAATTTGATTGCTTGTTTTGGAGTGTTTGTTTTTCTGGTGTGTTTGAATTTCTCAATTAATTGACTCATATATACAATTTAGAAGGACTTAAATAATAGAATGATAATGATGTTAATGATAGGGAGACACTGCTACAAAATTAATAAATTTGGGGGGTGATGTTATTGCTATTTTTCAATTATTTTAGTTGGAGAGAGAAAAAAAGGGATATTGTTCAATTGACAAAAGATATATTAAAGTATAAATGAACTCTGTGAAGTTTATAGACATAAAGAAGAAAAGAAGAAATAGACAGAAAGTATGGACCCTATACAATTAATTGTTTTTTATGTAAAATTTTCTCTATCTAGCTATTTCTTCTTATCTCTCTTTTAACTTCACAAAATTTATATTTTAAAGGATCATTTATGAAGTGAACCCCACACTATTGGCGTTGTGTCACATCTTGTTTAAATCACACTGATCTAAATGGAAACTCAGATTAAAACCTTATATAATACACAATAATCTTATTCTCATCAACAAATAGTTTATTTGATTTTTCTCGTTTCTGTATTATATTTTTTCCCAATTGTAGAGTGTAAATGATGTGATTGGTGGGCTAATCTTCTATGGGATGAGGCTATACATGCAAGAAATGAACCTTGAATCAAGCAAATCTCAATGCACAGCATTGGTGTTGCTTAACACAAGAAATGTCACAGGTTACAAGTCAGTGAAGGAGATGATAAGTGAGAGCAACAATGGAAGTAGTAATAGTGCTCCATGGGGAAATAGGTTTGCCTTCTTGCATGTGCCAATCCCAGAAATGAGTGATGATGATGCAAAATCCTCAAACCCACTTGAATTTGTAAGGAAAGCCCACAAAGAAATCAAAAGGAAGAAGAACTCTTTTGCTACTCCACTCACTGGCATGCTTTTGGATGCTGTCAACAAACTCAAAGGCCCTGAGGTTGGTAGCTTCTTTGTTCTTCATTATTTTACAGAAGAGTAAATTATCAATCAATCTAATCTCTGGATTATACAGACATCGTTGTTTTAGTCGATAAATTTTTTTAAATGAATCGTTTCAATTTAATCCCTTTGGGAATTGAGTTGTACAGCGATAGAGTATTCATAAAGGGACTAATTTGCAACAAGTTATGAATTTTTGGAGAATAAATCAAGTTTTCAATAAAACAGGGACCAAAATGATAGTAGCCATATAATCTAGGTTCCAAAATGTTATTTTAGTCCTAAGATTTTTTAAATGACTCATTGTATCAAATCTCTCTAGGAGTTGAGCCTTCTAGTGATACAGTATTCATAGAGAGATCAAGCAGTTCAATAAATCAGGGATTAAAATAATAGTGTCTATATAATCTAGGTGCCAAAATGTTAGTTTACTCTTCTATAGATATATGTTTTGGTTTGTAGGTAATGTTTTTTGTTTGAATAGAAAACCAAATATGGCCATATATATGACTTGGGTTTGGAATTTAAATGCAGGCTGCAGCTGGATACATACGCAGCACACTGAGAAACTCAAGTGCTACAATCTCAAGCGTATTGGGGCCAATGGAACAAATGGCTTTGGCTGATCATCCTGTTAAAGGCATGTACTTCATGGTCGTTGGTCCTCCTGAGGTTTGAAATTTTACAACTTCTTGCACAAACTTGATTTATTACTTTCTTATAACAATTAGGGTGGAGGCATCTCTTTAATATGGTTTTGTTGAAGGAGTTGCAGAGTCTTACAATAACAGTAATGAGCTATAGAGAAGAAATAAGAATTGCTTTTGGAGTGGAGAAAGGCTTCATCAACCCTCACAAGTTCAAGTCATGCATGCTAAATTCTCTTGAGATGATGCTCACAGAAGCAAGAAAGATTCACACAAAGTGAAAAAGATAATCCCACTTTATTAGCTCCAGCTCAATCTCATAAATTCTTTTCACTTTTAAATTTCTCGATATCATTGTTATGTGCAGAAGACTGAAAGAATATGATTATTAAGTCATAATAAATCTTGATTATTCTATGCCAGGTCTTTCAATGGCACAAGAACAGTAGATTAGTTAAGAAAGAACCAAATGTTAACTTGGGGAAGTTTATGAATTGTTAAGTGAAAAATTGGACGAAATAAGTAATAAAGATCAGTTGATCATGAAAATCAAAACGAGTCTGCTCAAAAACAAAAAGTGAAAATATACTTTTTAGTCCTAAATTTGATTCAAAACTAAGATTTAGTCCTTAAAATTGAAAATATACTTTTGTTCATAGATTTTTTTTACAAATGTTGACTATTTAATTTCTGAAATGTTATCAACGGAGACTAAAAAATATATTTCTAATATTCAGAGACTAAATCATAATTTTTGGACAAATTTAATGAAAGTAAGTTTACTTAAAACCAAAGCATAAAGATGAGACGACTGGTATAGAAAAAGTTAAAATAAAGCATCTATGTCCCTATGAGAGAACCCTCTAAGAGTTTGAAAGCCAATAGAAGAGGCAAGCAAGCTAAACGCAAAGCATTTAAATCTATTATTACTTGTTCATGTCCATTCAATTATCCTTCCTATTTTGATAAATAATCTGTTTATGCCACACTTATATAGTTAACCAAAAACATTTATTATACTGGAGGAAACATGGGACATTTTGGCGTCAGTACCTAGTTTTTAGTCAATCCTCCTCAGCTTCATCTACTTCGCATTTATAGTTTTTAGTCAGTCATTCACTTCGTCTGCTGTCCATTCTACTATTGCCAGAGTATGGCGGCCACCACATGCTACAAGTTTGGCAATCCAGTGTCCCTCAGCTGCGTTGTCACTTAGATTCAGGGGAGGTGGAATGTTTATGGGTACCTCCATTGGCTGACCGGTAGTAACTTTCCTCCCATATCCGAGTCGTCCGTGGTCGCCTCGACCAAACTGCCAGTAAACAACCATTAACATTAGAAGTAACACTCTTCAATGTAGCAAGAAATCTTTTAGTGAAGGTGGTGAAATAGAATTAATAGAAGGCAATAAATTTGATCTTGAAAATGCTTACGGAAAATATGCGCCCATCTCGGGTTAAAGCAACTGAATGAGTACCTCCACAGGACACCTGACCACAAACCAAGTCAAATGTTGTCACAAGTTGCAGTAATGCTTAACCCCGTCTAATCAGTAAACCAAGTTTTTGAAATTGTACAGTTCACAATGCCAAATTGCCAATCCTATGATTTGCATTGATAACTACGCCTAATGATATGTACCATAGAAAGAAATGGGACACTGCATGAATTGATGGCTAAATTGCATGAATCGGTGTGTTTCCATCCTATATGGGTGATTCACACAATGTTAGTCATGTCAGTTAACAATGCCAATCCTATGATTTGCATTGACTTGAATTTTCATCATGTTGAAGAGTCAGTTTTGAGTTTTGACTCGATATAAAAAGATGTCTGAAATTTGTCATAACCTCAGGAAAAGAATTTCCAGGGGCTTGGTTGAGTCCAAAGGAAAACCCAATACCAGTTTATTTGCTAACTAAGCTACTTTTTCAAACACCACATTTCCAAGACATAAAACCCTTGAATTTTTTGCCTATAATCAAAATACTCAATGTGTAACCTGATATTACCTGTAATAATAAATATTTATTTTTATATATAAAAATATAATAATTTAAAAATTTATTTGTTGAGAAAATGTAAGATTATAAAGATAGCATGTTGAATATTTCATATATATTGAAATAATCTAATAACACATTCATATTTATGATTTTTTTTATATTTATAGATAAAAAAATTGATGAAAATGTTTTATATTATTCAAAAAAATGTTTATTTTAAAATTTCTTTAGATCTGGATCTAGGTAGGGAGATTGGACTATTCATAGGGTTCGGGCATGGGGATTGATTTTCATATCTATATCCAAGAATGAAGATCATACTATCCTAATTATACTCTACTCATGATCATCCCTAAGCTACAAGCAAGTCTCCCAACCAACCAGATGGTCCCTCCTCATCTCTGCAACTCCAAATCAAAAGGCCAAATGTCCCCTAACTGATTAACCTTGGTAGAAGATATAGATAAAGACATATAGATAGTACCTGCACAATATCCTCCCCAGCCAAAAGCTGAACCTTCTGGGGGACCATTTTGCTGCTCTTGTCATTATCACCAAATCCAAGCCTTCCATGTTCCCCTCTTCCCCAGCCATATACCTGGAGCAGAGGATAAGATAAAGAATCCATTGTGATTGGTAAAAACATGGTCATTACTAAAATCACAAACTCAATATAATTTGTATCACATTTATATGTGGTTGGTGACTTGAATTTTCAACAGTTTTCAGATTATATTTTAATGTTATTATAGGTTCACGATTGAAAATTATTGACTTTGGCCCTTAAACTTTTATATATAACCGTAGACTTATATCCATATAGAGTTTAAAATAATGTTAGGTGCTTTTACACCAAACTTTTATATCTCCCCTAGATCTCAATTCCTTATAGAGCAGAGTAAGAACATATAATATTGAACACATACTTTAAATGTTTTATCAAGCTTTCTGGAAATTAAAAAACAAAAACTAATACAGTTCAGAGAAACAGAAACAGTGATCACCTCTCCTTCATCTGTCAATGCAGTTGAATGCCATCCACCAGCAGCAATATCTACCTAAAGTTGCAAACAGATCAATATAACAAATTAGATGAGACATTTTATGTATAAGTTCTTAACAAAGCAAATACTTCAAACAGGTAAGATGAGTATTGAGGTTAGAAAGAGCCAAATAGATGGAAATTGCATTTGCTAAAAAAAATAGAACTTAATAGCATCGCAAGGTACTCAAGATTTATAGCAACTTTTTAGCTAATTTGTTCAGTCCCAACCATTTAACCAAAAAAGATTCTTAAACCCAAGTTACTCATAGCATAGGAAGGCACTCAAGCCATATGTACTCCATAGCACTTGTCTCATTCATACCGAGCCTGTGACAATATACAAGTACTGTTCACTGATCAAGCTTATGTAGCATGAATTGTTAACCAAACTATGTATCATATTTTATCTAGTTTTTTCTTTTTCGGCCAAAGATATTTTATCTAGTTACCATCCTGCTGCTTATAACTTACTATTTAGTTCTCTATTTTTATTAAATAGTATGGCCTATTATGACTTCAATGGCTAAAACTAAATTCTCTTATTTAATCAAGGTTTGAGCTCAATGATCTATCAAAATATCATAAAAGTCCCTCCCGCCCTTATGTCCAGGCTTCTTTTATATTTGTGAAATCGGATGACTTCTAAACCCTAATTTACCAAGTACCAACCATCTTCAAATTCTAGGTTGCAGTTCTTGGAGACACTAGCATTCCAAATAGGATAGAATTTATCATTCGAAAGTTTCACAATATTTAACTTTAAGATAAAGCATTTCTAACAAGTAATAACAAAATAAGAAACAATATTAAACTTGTAAAATTGAAAAACGGATATCATGCTTTAAAATCCAGATATCAGTATGTAACGTGACAAAATATTTTATTGTCTATTAACAAAAAATAAAGATGAAAAAAAAAATAACAAGATTTTACAGGATGAAGTCCAAACCAGAGTAAGTCCAGAGAGCCCTTGGACAGGAATAGGCTGCGATCTTGGTTGGGTATCTCCAGTTCCAAGTTGTCCATATTCATTGTTACCCCATGCCCATAAAGTACCATCATCTTGAAGAGCTAAATTATGAAATGCCCCTACTGCAATAAGCCTAACATTTTCAAGACCTTGTACCCGAACAGGTACAGAAATCTGTTTTCTATAAGATAAAGTAAATAAATTAGTAGTATACAAGATAAACGATCACTTACAAAAAATGCAAAAAAGCAATTGTATTATGTGAAATAATTTCAAAGTTGGCCATATAGTTAAGTTAATTAAGGTGAGGAAAAATAGAAATATCAAATGAGGCTTTCAGAAGTATTTACATGTCGCCTGGGGGCCAAGGTTGACCCCATGTCCAAACATGCCCTTCTTGTGTAAGTACCACAGAGTGAGTTCCTCCTGCAGCGACCTGCACCTCAAGCAATCAGCAATAACATCAGACACGTGCTGAATTTGTAAATGATTAAGTTCAGAAAGGAAGGATGAGGAAATTCCTATACAAACCAAGATAAACACAAACCTTGGACCATGCCGTATAATTTTAAATTTGTAATGATATAGAATGAAAGGGGAAACAATGTCAACAACTATGAAGCATAGACACTAACACACTAAATTATTGAAATTACATGGCACGAGATTGCATATATATATAGAGTGATTACAACAGTAAACATAAAATGAAGATAATTAAAGACCCATAAATCTTGATGAATGATTCAAAAATTACAATATCTATTCATGACATATGTTATACTTATATGTGTCAATGCTATCTATTTTGTATGCCCATATCCAAAAATTCATATGTAAAGCATTCTTGCTCTAAACCCCTTTTTGAAAAAAAAAATGCTCATTCATGTACTTAAAGAAAAAAAAGCATATGCCATCTACGGAATCTAAGGCAGTCCAGCTAAGTCCAAGCTGTGTCAAAACCGATCAAAATGATTAAAAAATACTGCCATGCAGAGAAACGTGTCGTATGCATATTGCACACGTTCTGTGTCTGATAGACTCCAATCAAATGGAGTGTTTATGCTTCATAGGATGCCAAGTAGTAAATGTATTTCAAATATCAATATCCCAAAACATATTGTATTAATTCTCATTTCTTAGATTACTTCAAAGTTGGTTATTTTTTATTCATTATATTTGAAAATAACATTAGACTGGCACCTGCATTCTCATTAATGGAATTTAAAAGAGCTTATTGTTGGCAACTACAAAAGTTTGAAACTACAGTATATTAGGAGAATGATAAAAAGCAGTATCCAAGTGAGCAAGGAGATATTTTGAAATCTGTTATTTTTTTTATCTTCAGATTCAACAGGCCCCAACCAACCCCCCCCCCCCCCCC
>QANZ01021520.1:45462-78840 GCA_003254925.1 Chamaecrista fasciculata | reverse complement strand
ACGCCGTTTGCATAATGGGGTCTAGGTGCTTTTCTCTGTTAAAAATAACGGTGCACGTGATAATCACGTGCACCCTAAGTCGCGACCCTCCACCTTCAGTCATCTTCATTCATTCTCACCAGCAGTCGCGACCTTCAGTCATCTTCATTCATTCATTCTCACCCTAAGTCACATTTCTTCACTCACTCTCGCGATTCTCCACCTTCAGTCGCGATTCTTCATTCATTCATTCTCCACCTTCCTCCATCTTCAGAGTGAAGAATCGCGAGAGTGAGTGAAGAATCGCGACTGAAGGTGGAGAATCGCGAGAGTGAGTGAAGAAATGTGACTTAGGGTGAGAATGAATGAATGAAGATGACTGAAGGTCGCGACTGCTGGTGAGAATGAATGAAGATGACTGAAGGTGGAGGGTCGCGACTTAGGGTGCACGTGATTATCACGTGCACCGTTATTTTTAACAGAGAAAAGCACCTAGACCCCATTATGCAAACGGCGTATACCACAGGCCCCAATATGAAACTTTTCAAACCACATGTACCCTACTTGAAATGGGGCCAAACCACAGGACCCTAAATTGTAATTTACCCTTATTTTTTTAGTTGCAATATTCCTCATTCTTCAATCATACTTGTCTCTTATATTATTATAGAAAGAGTAATGCTATAAAAAGATCCATTGCTTAAGCAATGAACTTTTTATAGTCTATCTCTCTCTTAATCAAATCAAAAATTGAATATAAAACTTTGATGTAAGAGTGATTGATGGAGAGAGAGATAAACTGTAAAACTCTATTGCTTGAGCAATACAGTTTTTTATTGAGGAATGATAGAAAATTACTGAAATTGGCATAAAATAAGACAATCTCATATACTGTATTTTCTTCAGTTTTCGGTTATTTTGAGTTTGGATATGTTCTATATATGTGGAGAGTGGTTCTATCCATATTTTTTTGTCAAATAAGACAAATAATGGCCGCTGATATCAAGGGATGTATGTTTTTTTTTAACATCTATTGAAGGAAAAAAAAATAAATGGTAATATTTTTTTAGGGACCAAATACAAAACGTGTATGTACAGGCTTGAATCATTGGATTCAAAAGTAAAGGGTTAAAGGGTTAATTTGGTCCTAAATGTTTGTCATAATGTTCATTTTGGTCCACCATTAATCATTTTGCTAACATTTAGGACCAATTTGAGCATTTAAAAAAATAATGGACCAAAATAAATATTAGGCCATACATTTAGGACCAAAATGAACCTTTCACCACACATTTTATTAGAATTTAGTGTTTTTTTGAAATTTGCTATTTGGTCCTCAAACTATTATTTGTTATTTTTTTGTCGTTCAATTTCATAAATAGACCCCATTATTAATGATTGGGGTTTTCTACAAGGCCCGAGTTATCATTTACACATGTTAGAGATTGATTAATTGGAACAGTTCGAATTTATAGACCAAATTGTATTCTTAAAAATAATTCCAATATTATTTGGATTGACCCCTAATCTCATTTACTTGGATTTGGATTGACCCCTAACCCTCAATCCAAAATTTTCTCATCCTCACAATTTCCAATACCATATCACACTTCCCAATATCATCTCATCTCAATCTCATTTCAATCAAAACACAACCAAACACCTATCATCTCACCTAATCTCATCTCATTATCTCCATCTCATCTCATTATTTCCTACTATTTCTACCCCTATACAAATAACAAAAATCCATCAACTTAATTCTATCAACCACAATCATTACATACCCTTTTATATAATTTCACACCCTATTTAACATCATTATCACTAAAATCACCCAAATACCAATACATCATCTCATCTCATCCAAATAAAAAATAATCTCATCTCATCCATTTGGATGAAATTGGATTGGATTGGATTGGATTAGGATTTAGTGTCTCCCAAACATACCCTAATTAATAATTTATGATTAAAAATGAAAGATTATAAAAATATGTAAGACTCATCTTAAATAAATAAAATATTGAGAACTAATTTAAAATCATTATTACTGTTTGGTGTCAATTTGTTTTTTTATGTATTATGACAAAATTATAAAAATATGTAAAACTCATCTTAAAGTTAATATTGATATGTTAACTAAACTCATTTTCGGAGTATCATTTGACTTCATTTACCAACAAACTCAATTAAACAAAGAAAAAGTTTGTTAAAAGTAATTTGTTACTGCAATTTTGTTGCATTTAGATTAAAATCGAGAGAGATAAAACTGAATTCATGGAACAAGTGGCTCATGTTTGATTTCATGCCCGATTTGACATCGTTTATCGATAACTCCACTTAGACAAAGATCCGTAACTCTGATTTCATTGAGTCCGGGTTTGAGACGAGAGCGATACGACGACATTTACATTCAATAGTTAAAAACCAATTGTGAAACTTTTAGGAGACCTTAAGGACCAAAACGAAAATAATATTAGGGGACCAAAACAAAATTTAGGGTAAACATTAGGGACCAAAATAGGTTTTTGGCAAAAAATAATCTCCTTCTTCAATACAAACCCAGAAACAAAAATCATTCCGGTTTTCAGTCCATCACAATCGAAGAAGACTACTACTGAATCATCTCTAGCTATTGGACTGCTCTCATAAACGAAATGGGGCTCGTAGAAGAAGCACGCGAGAATCACGTAAAGAAGAAAGAAGAGGAAGGTACTGCACTTATGTCCTTTAAACCCTAAACTATTGTTTGGTTACTGAGAAAGTAGTAATGAAACTATGAATTCAGAGAGACCCACAAGTTTGGGTTTTTCATATTTTGCCACATTCTTACCTAATGAAGGTATAAGAACTCAATTACATGGTAAATACTTTGAACCCACAATGCGCTAAAATTGATAAAGCGTTTTTTTTTTTTTGTTAACTTTCTGAATCATCAGACAGGTCGCCTCTTCAATTCCAATTTTTGTGATGTGATTCTTCTTATTTAATTGAATCCATCATTAAATTCTTGCGACATGAGAAGGCATGCAAAAATATTATCTCGCCATTGAAATGCAATTTTACACTTCGTGGATCATCAGATTAATGTTTTCTTGTATTGTAAATTTGCTAGCTTTACGAAGCAAAATGAAGCGGAAGGCACTGAAGGAATGTGATCATTACACCTCAAAATATGCTGAATGCGCTTCAGGGAGAACAATCTCTGTTGTTTGGCAATGTCGCAAGCAAGCTAAAGAATTGAATGATTGTCTTCATCAATTGTAAGCTCTGTTTTGTGTTATTGATTTGACTTTTTAGTTAAGTTTTGATGATTTCAAGGAAATTTACTTCCTTGTAAATGAATTTCAAATTTATTTTTAATCCATCATTCATCAATCAACAGACAATTCCACAGATTTTAGGTTTAACACTTCTGCAAAAGTGCAGTCAGGAATCCTTTTTAGGGTTACTATGAAAACGTTCCTTCAAGAGGAGAAAAAAAAAAAGACTTCAAGGTGGAACTAATATTTTGAGAAAAATATGTGCTACATAGAGTGTTCTTCAAGAATATATTTTTCTTGGGACTTACTATATGTAGTAATAGCTTCTTATGTCTATGGATAATAGAGACTTCTTGTTGAATTTTCTCTTTACATTTGCAGAATGTGTTGCTCAGTTAAAGGGAGAAAAAAGTTGAAGTGGATTAGTAGAATTTGTAGCCTGGGAAACTAAGAAATAAAAATATATTTAGAGAAGCTTGAACTAGTCTTTTCTTCTCCAACTTGGTCCCTCAAAGTTGAAAGATTCTTGTTGAAAATAATTGGACTCTAAATTGATTCAATACCACATGATAGTTCTTCTTTTGTTGAAGAATTATTGCTATAGTCTTTGACCTTTTTTTTTTACTGTTGTCTATTTGATTTTATTCTTTTAGAGCATGTGAGTGCGATCATATGATCATATCCCTTTCTTCATTAGAAGACAAATTGTATGTCATGTGAATTCTGCATTGAGGACCTTGTCTTGGTGGTAGTGGTACAACAGGGTATGCTGATTCCTCTTTTATTTATAGCTGATCGGCAAAAAATATTGCTTTTTTGCATAATGTGAAAGCTTTGAAATATTAGGAACTGTGAGGAAAATGAGGGAAAATAGGGTGAGTAGTGGGTACTGTTTTCTAAAAGCCAAGTTAAAGAAATCTGAGTTTGATTTGTAAATAAAGTTAGGTCATTACATTAGCAACTACAAGATAAGGGGATGTTTTATTGATTGTTTGATGAGAAATAAGTCCTGATTTGAGTAGAATGGAATGCTTGGTAGAACTTGGTTCTTTGTCTTCAACAAATAGCTTTTGACAATTCCCTAAGGTCACTTGGTTCTCATCAATCGGTATGTGAGCCAAGTTGTTGTCGACGACACAAGAGGACTACCTGTTGAGGGTTTTGACGGGTTGAAAGTTGAGTAAAGTGTCCTAGAGTGCAACTGTTGGGACGTTGGCTCTACAAGGGCAGTGTTATGATGGGGACTAAGTTTCACATCGAGTAGAGTGAAATGGTAGGTAAAATATTTAAGTGCCTTGGTTTTTACCCTTCAACAGCTAACTTCTGTCTTTTGAGAGAGGGTTTTCAAATAAAACTAATACACACAAGAAAGCTAAAATTGGAATGAGAACTCCTTTTCCAATTAATAAGAAAAATAGTTGTGGTAACAACTAACAAGTATAACAAAGCACTAATTGAATGAACAGAAAGAAATCAGGTTTAATAACTATTTGTTTTGGTAAATTTAAGCTGACTTCCAAGAAGACACATAGTTTGCCTTAGAAAACCTTAAAATTGAGACCAAATAATTGATTTCCCTAAATTTAGAATCTGTGGGGCAAGGGGAAGAAGTGGAGAGAAAAGGAAATTGATATTTTATAGTTTCTTTAAAAACTGAATGAATTGGAGTCTAGTAGTGTTATGTCACCTTGAAAGAGAGAAACTGAATGAAATGTCTGCAGTGAAGGGCTTATAAAGGAGCTATAGAACATAAAAGCACATATTAAATCTTTACAGGAAATAACAATGAAGAAGATTGCTAAGAAATTAAAGGGATAGTTTTGGCTCCTATATTTACATCTGACAATCCTCCATTCCTTATTGGGAGCATCATCACTAGCACCCCTTATGTGTGTTGGTGTAATTACTTTGATATGGCTTCTCATATTCTTACATCATCCTAATTCCTACTTCAAGATCCGTAAGTAGTTGACTATGGCGTGTTTAGTGAATGTTCGAAAACAAATAGTTATTGCACCTGTTTCTCATAAAATTGATTTAATGTTATCCTTACCCTATGCTTCATCATCCTACATCAACTCTGCAGCTTGTTACCACTTCTTGCAGGAAATTCTTAGTAACCTTAGGAGTTATCCATTAGGTACTCATTTTAACCTTTAATAGCTGTTTACATGTACACACACACACAAAAAAAAGTTTAAGGGTATAAAAGGTGAGCAATACGGTTTGTACATGTATGACCATGAATATGGAATTGATTTTTTTTTTTTTGTAGCACTAATGATGCCGTTTTGGAGGAAATGAAGAAGGAATACAAGCTACAGCACAATGGGGAGGGCTCTGCTAGAATTCCGACTTGATTTCGTTGAAGACTGGTTTATGATTGAACAACTAATTTTACAATTGTTCCTCCCATGCGTGTGGCAAAAACATGTTATCAATATTTTCTGATGAATCCCACGTGCAGGTTCTTCAGAAATTTAGAACGAGGGGCCCCATCAGAGTTATTTAGTAGACCCATAAGTTTTACTGTAACTTTCTGAATTGTGTAGTGAAGTATAGAACCAAATGAAGAGAACTTGTGTGAGTTTTACTGATTTTTGTTGTGGAATTTTGTTTATGGAATTCAATTTGAGGTCATTTGATAGCTAAGAATCTTGGTTTTGTAAATTGCAACTTTAACACTATATCAGTACTACAGCTAAAAATTTTAGAACCAACGTGCTGATGTTGAGACAAATAAAATAGCAAATAATTCTTTGTAATGAAAGCATTATAGGATATCTCTGGTGGTAAGCAAAAGCAATTTTAGAAGGCGATGCAGAATTAAACTGAGTTGGTAGTAGTTGTAGGCAAACTGGTACCGAGTATTTTGAGTTAACATGGTGTATTCTATAATCTAATGCAAAGCATGTCAAATAATTTCCTCCAAAATGAAATTTTCACTTCTTACTTCGCTTGGGGGACCCTTTTCTTCAGGTTCACATGAATATGGCTTCATACATTAATTTTTAGTTAAATTTTTCTAGTTTCAATTTTTTGTTAGTGAATCTATAAGACTTGTAGTTCATTTGTAGTCAAAACCTTACTATTATAATTATTTTTTGTCTTATAACAATTAACATTAAAAACAAATATAATAATTAAATTTATTTAATATTTAATGAACATCTTAATCAGTAAATCTTTATAATATCTTTTTTTTTTCAAAAAGAATTGTCTTTATTTAAAATCGACCTAATATATTGTTATATTTTAAAAAAAAATCTCCTAAAAATTAAAGATAACACAATCTTCTATTTTTTGGAAAAAATAATTCTATATCTCTTTCACTTTACAAATTGAATTTAATGTTAATTTTTATACTTTTTTTCATTTATTTGAATTTTAATTAATTAATTATGTATAAAAACAGAATGTTAATTAAATATTAGATAATCAAAATTATCTTTTTTTTTCATTTGCTTTAAGAGACAAATTCTGTTATTATTTGACCACAGAATTTTTATTACAAACAAAATGATAGCATCTAATTATAAATAAATATTAACACTATTAAGATTTAATTGAAAGTTAATATGAACTACTAGAAATTACAAAATAATTAAACCTTAATAAAATTCATTTGTTATATATGTATATATTTTCTTGCTAAACAAGTTAATCTAATTTTAATTTTAACTAAAAAATAAAAATAGTAACAATTGTATTTTCATTCAATCAAAATATCCAAAGATCTTTGATCATTTTATAATTCAGTGATTATTTTTTTTTTCATGTTTTTTTACAGAAAGTTAAATATCATTTACAAATGACAGTTGAATTATATTACTTTCTCAAACCAAAGTGATAAAAACTGATTTGGAGAACTCCGTGGGAACTTAGAGATCCAAAGAATGTCATGTGAAGCATGAGTTGGTGGTAGTAAAGAAAAAAGGTTGGATAAAATCTCTTATATATTTACTATAAAATTCTTCCAATAATAAGCTTAATTTCTATTCTCACTTCTACGATTAAATATAAACTAAAGTGTCTTCTAACTATCTAACTAATATAGAATGTGACACAGGTACTGCAAGATGTATAAATCAATGCTCACATAGTTTGAAAGATATAAATGAACCAAAATTCAGTCACAACTCACAATACAGCTATATATTACAAAGTCCTAGAGGGATAAAAATTAACAGGCAAAAAAGAACATCAGAGAAAGAAACAGACGTTACTTTTCAGGTTAAGTTCCACAACAGGAAGAAAATCAACAGTCACAACGAGCACTGCTGCTTCTTAACATACTAAGAACTCATGGGATGGAACAACCATTTAAAACAGAGAATCTCCATGTCAAAAGAAAAAGAACAAAAAGAAAAAAACTAATTGGGTTTCCGCATATTGCGCCCGGCGCGGATTACCTCATCCACCAACAGTAGTTGAGATGCTATAACTGGCCTGTAGAGCATAAACAAATAGAAAGCATTTAACCAAACGAGCAGATATCATTAATTATAGTTACTTTTCATATTTGAATTTGAGATATGCCGTGCAACGTGATGATTGCACCACGTTCACTATTATGAAATAATGTCTGAACAGTAACGATTTTTCTTTTTCCCTGACCCTAGTCCCAAAACAATTAAGTAAAAGAGTGAAACAAAAAAAGAGAGCATTTATCCTTTTGACAATTTGAAATCCAAACATACCCTGAGTTTAAAATTTGGCGCTTCACAGAATAGTTGTCAAAGATACCCTCCATTTGGGGGTCTATCGGTTCTCCTGTGTGTTGGTTCAAACCCACGGTATTTCCTCTGTCATGCTCTCCCTGAAGAAACATCCAGCAATTGTATTATGATGCCAACGTGTCCTGGGCATTTAGAAAACATAATCAACACTATGAGATCAGGGTTTTAAAGGAGCATACCGTAAGAGCAATGATCACATCTTGAGTGTCAAGTCCAGAGTTCTCAGCAAGAGTCTTGGGAACCACGAGAAGTGCATCAGCAAAAGCCTCAACACCAAGTTGTGCACGCTGTTCCAGGGTCATAATTCATAAGCATGTGTTAGAATAGGAAACCAAAAGTTAAAGATCAACATGGGAAACAGAAGAGATTCATATTACCCCTTGAACTGTTTTCTTAACTTCATTCAATAGATGTTGTCTAGCGGCAACTTCAAATGCACCAGCCCCCTGAACACAGGCAAGAAAATGCACCTTAAATTGTATCACTAGCACTATAACAGCAGAAGGTGCAAACCAAAGTATACCTCAGATACTTAAAGACATAAATCTGAATAAACGTTGTAAATAGAATATATATCACAATGGAGTATGGACCAATATTCTAGAAAGCACTGGCATAAAATTCCAGCAGCAACAGCAGTATAGTTTGTTATCTAGGATCTAGAAGTAGCTAGAGATATAAAGTCTTGCAAAGATAGTTAATCAACCATTAAGTTTGAACAAATCAAAACTAGTTCACTTCAACTCAGTAAGAGTAAGATCTATATTCCTGGTCCAGTTTCTGTTATAACTTAGTTGAAAATATGCCAATTTCAGATTCCTCATCAATCTCTTTATGCAAAGTGCAATGAGCAATAGTCTTTTTCTTTAAACAAAAGTGCTACTATTGGAACATAAACTCTTAATATAACCATTTCAAAGAACACTTCTTAATCAATAATAATCAATTTTGGGAAATATATTATCGTCCATAGAAATTCATGTCTCAGAAGTCAGAACGCAGAATGCAAATACAAGTGTGATGTACAATGTTTAAACATCTTGTTTGCAGTCTAGAGTACAGAGCAATATATTCATCTGTAGATTGGGAAGATCAGCACAAATAACTGATTCACATGATACAATGACAATTGCATGCATCTGGTCATAAAATGGATGACACAACATTATAATAATTTTAAATAAAAAAAAAATTATAAGCAAATGATTTACCAAGACAACAGATTCATCTTCTATGGTATTCTTAACTGCTCTCAATCCATCACGAACGGCATCTTTTATCTGAGCAATTGTGTGGTCATTAGGACCTGCACATTATAATAGAAGATCATCTAATCTTGAAATCCACCAATGGAAATGAAGTGGTAACAAATGTACATTAAATACCATGTTAAAATACCACTGTTTTATTTAAAACCTGAAAGAGTCATTCAACTATTGACAACTTAACAAATCCAACTACGTCTAATGCTTAGTTCAACTGGAAATATACACGAAACATGTTCAATATTTCAACATATTAATGAAAGATATGTTTTAATACAAAAAATTGAATTGTTATATTCAAGGCTATTGTTTACTATATTTTAAATCAACTATATATATTGGGTAATAGAATCAATTTTAACTTCAACTAAATGAAGAAATAAATGAAATACTCATTAGTCACCAAGATTCTCACTTATAGTGGCAGGCCATCTAGTTATCCATATGATGGATGGTTCAATCACTGCCATGCCATTTTACACATTTCTCAAAATTCCAGTGCGCCCAGAGCCCACTCAGCCTGTCCTGAACCAATTCAGGGTCAGGAAACATGGCTGGTTCACACCAGTTTCCCGGTTGACAGGTTCATTGAGATGGTGCGCCAGCTAATTTACTAATCTAGCTGTTAAACTAAGTTTAGTTTGATTTTCAAAACAATATAAAATACAAATAGAGAGTCATTCGCTTCACAAACACAATATATTCACAATGTACCTTTAATCAAGATTGTGCATGAATGAGGGTTCTTCACATTCTCCACAAATGTATATTTCTCTTCACCAAGGACATGCTCATAAACCAATCCTGCCCAACCAAGACATTCAGGAGTCAAATCATCTACAGAGTTCACAGCTTCACCTCCACAAGCCAAAACCAATCTCTCCATGTTTCTCCTCTTTGCCCTCCGAAGGGCAATTATCTAAACAAAACCACAGATGAAGAAACATTAAAAACCTATCCTTACAATACCTCAAAGCATGATCATGTTGAAACATAAATTAACCCAGAGTTCTTCAAGCTTAATAATAATAAAAGACAAATAAACAGTGTAAATAAAAAGCTCATGGAATGTGACGTACCCCTGCCCTTGCAAGCAGGTCCAGTGACGGGGGATCAATTCCTTTTTGATTGATGACAACAAAATTGCTATCATCCCCAGAGCATACCTACATTCATAATAAAGTGGCAACATAAGAAAACCAGCAATATAAAACTACTATAGTGCACTATCACGACAACCTTAATTCATGATCATAGAACAAAATCTGTGTAATAATGATAACAAGCAAATGCTTTCTACCTTATTTTTCAGTTCAATGATTTTTCTAACTCTTTCATCAACCTGACGCCTTTCAGCTGCAACCATAGCCTCTCTTTGTTCAGCATTTGAGTAGAAAAAACCCGCATTTATTTCACTGAAAAGAAAAAGTTCTAACATCATCATGCTAGCAGACTATAACATCAACAGATGTAACAAGCTCTTAAAGGTCTGAAAAGTAAAATATCTAACAGCGGGTTCAACATTGATTAAACTGATATACAAATAACCACTTCCATGTTGACAAAATTTTATTTCAATTAACAAAATATAGTAGTGAAATTTGATGGAAACTATTTTAAATGGCCAAATATTCAGTGGAAGTACTCATTTTCCTATACACTGCATAGCCTCCAAAGATGAGAAATTATGCAGTCATTCACTCACCAAATGACTGTCATTTTAACTGTACCACGCACAAAATCCTAATACATGCAACACAAATTGGAAGAGATAGACGCATCTTGTTTCCTATATTTACCTTTTCTCATACTCCAAAGATACATTGCATGTTAATATATAACAATTCTCTGCTCGCCGCTTCATATCAGGGTGCCTAGATCCATGATCAAGGACAAGACCCTCTACCTGGAAAAAAAAAAAAACAAGAGTGAACTGAATGCTTACAAGATTAAGGGTATTAAATGCATGCAACAATTAAAACTAATGCATGAGTGCAATTACAATCCTACGAATGGTATGTTAGGGAGCCCACATTTGTATGAGTAAATGCAATGCCATGGGACAGGAGAAAAAATTTATAGTATAGGCAGTAGAAGCAGGAAAAGGAAACATAAAACCCTTTCTTTCATTCCTTTAAATAAAAAGTGTTACTGGAGACGGTCCATTTGCAGTACAGGTCAGTCCATTTATATCTATTTTATGGGAGAACTGCATACTACATCAAATGTTGTTCCTTTGGACAAAAAGTGTAGAGCGATAGGCAACCATTAACGAGTTGTTTGATATCCTGGAGGGATTGGTATGGTTGGCTCCCCCATGAGGCAAACAAGATTCTAGTTCCTGAATTTACTTAACGAACTCACTGAATTGTGCTAGAAAATCAGACATCATTAAATATAATAAAGGAAACCAACATAACAAACTAGCAATCTGGATAAGTTGTGACCAATCATCAATGTGCAAAAGCAAAACCAGAAAACCAAAAACCACTTAGTAAACGAGTGGCAATACAAATGTGACATACCAAGCGTGTATCTACGTCAAACTTGTGCCTCATGTGCATAATCTCCACCATAAACAAATCAATCGATTCCTCAGGCTTTCGGATGCATAAAACCTATACTCCAAAAAGCAAGATTGATTAAACACCACGTTGTAAATGGTACAACACAAACAACTTCAACTAATGCAATTGACCAAACAGAAAGAATAAATAGCTTTATTTTTGCAAAACTATAAAATAAATGTCAACATGTGCATTCATACTCACCCCATTAACAACTATATCAGTCAATTGATCAGCTAATGCCTCATATAACTGTAAAAAAGAAGAAAATTAGAAAAGTAAGAAGCACACCAAGCTTAGCAGATAGCATGTTCAGCACTTATTTGCTCATTCCATCAATACTACTAAAGAGTACAAATACAATCAAGTTAAGAGTTATTAAAATAAGATACCTTTGTCCTGAGGGTTGTTCTCGCAACCATCTTGAGAATCTCTTTGTCAGGCTCATCTCCCATAACAACTGGAGTCTTGAACTTTTCCAAGAATTGTAGAGTTGCTCGTTTAGCAATCTCAAAACCATCAACCAAGACACGTGGATGCATACCTAAAATGTCATATACCTTAGGGATATAAGTCGTTAAGCAATGACAACATGAAATCAAGAAATGTTCATCATCTACTTCTAGAACTGGAAAATTCTAACGGTGATTCCTATTCTACAGTGGGGCTGGGGAAAGAAAACCACCATGAGAGCTGGACTAATTGACTAATGTCTTTCTGATGGAAGGTTTTCTTATGTTAATATCTTCTTCAGTCATGAATGAGGGGTATTTGGCTACTCAGTAGTCAGCACAAAAAAATGGAGTTATCAAACACTTTAACACAAACACGTTACAATACCATACTACCTAAATTTTAGCCCTGGCCCGAAACAGAGAGCTGAAACTCTATAAGAACCAAGAAGATTTATGGCAATAATTATTAATTAACTACTCTAGAGATACAAAACAAAAGATTTCTGAAAAACAGTAACAGACACATTGTAGGGTGGGTGCAACTGCAAGACCTGCTCAGATAAAAATCAACTTGAGAAAGAAAAGATTGAACTAGAACTATATAAGTCATAACTTAAAACACTTTATTTGCCACCCAGCCGTCAAAATATTGGCAAATGATCACTAACCTTCATCTATGTAACGCTCAGATTGTTTCATAAGTTCGCCAATAAATATCACAGTAGAAGTTGTGCCATCTCCACTTATGTCGTCTTGGGCAACGGCTGTCCTAGCAATCATAATTGCTGTTGGGTTTTGGATTTGCTGTGGCCATAAACAAAGACAAAAGAATATTGTAAACGACACAAATTAAGCAATATTAAACAATCATAAACTTAGCAACTTTAGTCATAGTTGGCAGAGGTCAAAACAGGGAGAAATAGGTTGAATTTAGACTATTCTCACAGCATAATACTTTGAATTAAACATAAACACTTAAAAATTTGTTGTATCATCCATTTTCATACTTTTGTCCATTCATATCTTGGATCTGTTTATGTATCCATGCTTCCAAGTTCCCGAGTTTTAGACTTATATCAATAAAGTTTGTCCAATACTCAAAGGAATATCATAAGAGCATGCAACTCTACACCACATTGGTGGATTTCATATTTATAGATAATCAATTCAAAGCCCACCGTCAAAAGTAAATTGTAAGCATAAACTCCTCTATTCAGATCTTCAATGACAACACTTTCTAAAACTTCTTTTACTTCATTAAAAAAACAAGAAAAACGCCAGAAAACATAACATCAGAATATATATCGGTGGACACTACTATTTGACAATTTCAGAAGCCACTTATTACGTCATTTAAGAGAAAACACTTATTCATCAGAAAACACTTATTCAGAAGCCACTTCCATTTATAAATTAATTTAAAATGCGCTCGGGGGCTTCGAAATGGAAGATCGAAACAGTTAGAGATTAACGGGTAACAACTGAACTCCCAAAAAACAGCGAAACAACTGACCATCTCTTTCAAGAGAGTGTTCCCATCTTTAGTGAGCTTAATATCGCCAGCCCCACCAACCAACCTGATTCAAAGAAATAAAATACGAGCGAGAAAGTGAGCTACAGAAGTAAAAAAAACAAGGAAATAAATTATATAAGGAAATCAAAGGCAAAATGGAAGCAGTACATTTTGATGGTACCCTTGGGACCAAGGTTGGTCTTGAGAACATCCTGCAAACCCTTGGCGGCATTGATGTTCATGTGCAAAGCCGCCGATTTGTTGAGCACTTCGGCATTAGGGTTCAGCACTCGCAGGGACATGTTTTCTCAGAAAAGGCGAACACAGACACACACAGAAGAGAGAGAGAGAGAAGTGGTGTGTAAAGCAAAGGAACAGAAGCAAACCAATACCCTAGAACTACGAGTATGGGGGTTTTAGAGGGTTCGAGTTTTTTCCAAGCTTTTTTAAAAATGGGAGCACTGGTTGAAGACACTGTTAATAATTATATATATATATATATTAAAAAAATTATTTATCATGAGTTTAATACTTTAATATAACAAATAATAATTGATTATGATTTTATTTATTTAACTTTATGAAAATATATCGTATATAATAATTTTATACATTTTATAAAAAATTTGAATCATTTAAAATTTTTTAGAGCAAACTAATAATTTGGTCTGAGGAAAATTATCGAGCTGACAACTCAGTCTCTAAAAAATCAAAATGATATACTAACTAATCTTTTTATGGACTAAATAATATATCATTTTAAACTTTTAGACACTAAAAAGTATACTGTTTTGATCTTTCAATGATTAAATTATACATTCTAATCTTTTAAAGACTGGGTTGTCAGTTCGGTAATCTTTCAGGGACCAAATTGTTAATTTACTCAATTTTTTATATTTCTTGTTGTAATTTTTTTAAGACGCTTAAAATTAATATTATCACTTATTATACTATATATTTAATATTTTAAATTTAGGGAAAAGTATTTTTGGTACTCTCAAAGTATGAGGTCAGTTTTAGTTGTATTTCAAACTTTTTTTTTGCGACAATTGTACTCCCAAAGTATGAGGTCAATTTCAATTATACCTCAAAATTTTTTTAGGTCAATTATACCCCCAATTTTTTCTTTATTGCATCAAATGTACCCCCCACTCTTTTCTTTTTCATATCAATTTTTATACCTCTAAGTTGGAAGTACAATTGACTCAAATATAAAACATTAAGGGTATAATTGATTAAAAAAAACCTTTGCAGATATAACTGAAACTAACCTCATATTTTGGACGTACAATTGACTAAAAAAAACTTGAGGGTACAATTGAAACTGACTTCATACTTTAGGGTTACCAAAAATATTTTTGTCTAAAATTTAATATTCAAAACTTTTAGATCTTGAAAATGTTTAATTTAATGACTTCGTAGTTTGTACCAAAAGAACATCATAAAATGATATATAAGGATTTCGGCATGGAATAAAAAACAAAAAAAAAAAAAAAGAACATGAACCAGTTTAATTACCAAATCGATTAATTTTTACTAACTTTTCTGGGTAAAAGGACTAATAAACTACTCATCAAATCGAAAATAACATTGAAAGGCCATATGACCGATCTTGCCACATAATTGACAAATAAGCCTATTTCCACCGTAAGACCTGCCTCCACGACCTCTGCCTTGATTTATATTCCTCTATCATTTATATTCAAATTCTACCATCTGAAACAAGATTGAGAAAACTGTTGCATCTTTCTATCTTTAAACTGTTGATTTTGCTGTTGCACAACATTAACTGGTATTTTCAAGAACCTTCATCTTAATAAAAGGTTCCTCCTGTGCCATCAAAAGAGCCTCTAGCTCGTCTATAGTAAATGGCTCAACACGATTCATCATAGAAGTAATAAAACTTTCGTAATCATCATCTAATCCTTCGAAAATACTATCATTATGCTCATTTAGTGTAACTGGAGAGCCTACTGAAGCCAGAGTACTAACTATCTTTTTAATTTTCAAAAAATACTCATTTAAGGTCAAATTCGAACTCCCGACATTTGCTTAAGCGACATATTGAGTTGATCACTAGACTAATCAAGCTTAATATGCCTTCCAATGTAATAAATGAGACCACTTTTTGACATTGTAAGAAAGAAAGATTTATTTAAATAAATAAATAACTCAAAATTAATGAATTAATATAAAACTAAATTTAATTAAACAAATTAATTATCATTTATTTCAATATATTTAAATGAGAATTTTGAAAGTTAAAAAGAAGAAAAAGATTTTATATATATAAACGTCACTTGTGCATGAGTTTTTTTTTTGCCAAATCACTTGTAGATGAGTTACTCAATGGTGGTATGTTTGGATTGAAGATTAAGAAGGAGAATGAGCGAAGTTTGAGACATTTTTTTCTTATTTATAAAGTTGAAGATTAAAAGGGAAGAGAATGAGAGATTAACTTTTTAATTTTTCATTTTTCTCCTCTCTTCACAAATTCCAAATATCTCAAATTAAAGTGTTTTGAAAGAAAAAGTTACTTCACAAATAAAAAAGAGTAGAAAAAAATGAATTTCTCCTCACTCTTCCTTCAACGATCCAAACAAGTCTGATCTCTAATCTTAATATTTTTTTTGTGCAACTTAATCATCAGAAGAATTTTACGAAAATCCTCACTTTTATTTGACTTCCCTATAATTATTTTGCCAAAACTATAAAACAGATCCTCATTAGTAGAGCCCAATTCACCAAAAAGCAAGAGCCCAATTTGCAAAAATATACGAACCTTGGATGGATGGAATTTTTCTATTTGTAGAAAAGTTCCGCTGGTTCATGGAATAGTACACTTGCTGTATATATCTTGATCCAATTGCATGGGTTCTCTTCAAATTTGTGTGGTCCCTGATGGATAATGCCATGGATACTTCCATCTATATTAATAAAGTCAAATTCCTTTTCAATAAGCCTTGACTATATATTCTTTTCCCCATGATCCTCATGTATACGTAGCCACTAAATTAGTTAACTGTATTTGCACTACGTATACACTTTTCACTGTTTTTCTCTTTTCTTCCTCTTAAAGTAGGTTCAAGAACGAATCAAGAACCTGAGAAACACGGACCACCTCTTTTGTATTAATATGATGATATGATTTTGGCTGATTCTCACTTTAAAGGAATATATATATATATATATATATATGAGAGTGTTGGCGTGGATTTAAATGATAAATTGGTAATTAAGACTATTTTTTTTGGTCAATTTATTATACTTTTTACTGCTTGCAAATTACATATTTATACTTTATAGGGTTAACTGATATAAACATTTGTAAGGAAGAGATTATGTGGGTTGTGAAAAAAATAATTTCATGAAGATGCCTTCAAAGTTAGCAAGATTTTGAACGCAAGTATTTCATATTTTCATAATACTACCAAATGACACAGCCTAAAATAGAATTATAGCTAATGAGATTTGATTCAGTTGATCACTTATAACAATTGTATAATTTGGATAATTGTATGATTTGGATGTAATTCTTAATAATACTTCATTTGGTGTAAATAAAGAAAAATCCAATCTAGCTAAATGTCAATATGCCTTTTAACTGCAAAATAGAGTAACTTACCTAGCCAAATTTACAGTCACTTGATGCAGACGACATTCAAATAACTAAACTACCTATATCCACCCAGATTTTTTTTTTAATACAATATCCACCCAGATATTAATATTAGAAACACACTACGAACTAATATATATATTGCAGTATCGGTATTCAGATTTAGGATGAGTCTAATATATATATAGCAGTATCACCCAGGTATTATATTACTGGTGGGTGAGGAAGTTCCTAATATGATTGATCATTTCTTGGGTTCTCGCGTGTGAAAGATGAGAGTTATGCAGCACTTGGAACGCATGCCCTACGCCTCTGTAAATCGAAGTTTCTACCTTTTTCCCTGCTTTCGCCAAAGCATTTGAAAATTCCAAGTTTCTATCTTTCAATATATCTAATTCCGATACACACACCATAGTAGCCGGAATCTTTAGATCTCTCAACTTAGCCGAAGATCCACCATAATAAGCCAGTGGGTTGCAGTAAGAGTGGTCACGATTCGCACCCATAGGCAACGCTAAGCGCCAATAAGTGTCCGAAGCTGATAGAGTTAAAGCTGAATTGGGTGGGTGATTTGAGTATTGTTTCTCTGAACTTGTTCTTTCTTCTCCCCCAAAGAAAGGCTGGATCAAGATGATTCCCTTGAGGGATAATGGGTTTAGTTTTGTGGGTGCACATAAGGTGTTTGATGAAATGCGTGAGAAGACATTGTAGGCTATGTTGCCTCCTGCACTGTCTCCTGCTAGGAAAATGGAAGAGAGGTTGATGTGACTCAACCACCATCTTTGAACATTGTTGTTGAGAGCTTCTTGTTTCACCCACATGACGGCGGTGACGCCGTCGTCGTAGGCGGTAGGAAGGCGGCTTTCTGGGGCTAAGTGGTAGTTTACAGAGAGGATAACACAGTTTGCTTTGGAAGAAAGGTTGGTTAGGAAGTCATGGTAGCAGCTCCAAGAAGCAGAGCCAACACAAAACCCTCCACCATGGAAGTAAATTATTAATGGAAGCTTGGTATTTGAGATGATTATAGATGGGATATATAAGCGTGCCCATAAGTTGGTGTCTTTGTTGATCATGATGTCTCTGGATGTCACATTAGATGGTGACTCTGAGCAGGAGACATTAGGCACAGTTGGAGGCCTTTCAACATACCCATCTTTGTGAACTCTAATGAGGCCTTGAATCTCTTCAGTGATGACTCCATGCTGCTGGTTATACGCTGCATGTGGGTTATTATTATGCCTACTGTGGGAAATAGCTGCCATTTTCAAAATCTATATAGAAACTCTGAAACTTAGAGGAATTAACGAGAGGATTGGAATTCTCAATTCTAGCTGTTTGTGATGATCTGATGCTGATTTGCCAAAATGGTGCTCCGTTTGACTCCCTTTTATAGAGTGTCTGAAGATTGAATCAAAGGGTCAAGTTGGAAAGAAAGAAGGTTGAGAATGAGAAACTTCTTCTTGTGGATGACAAGTGGCTAAGGGCTTTCGTTCATTGTGTGCCGTCATGGAGATTCTTGCCACCATATAATTAAGGTGCGAAAATCTTGACAATTTTGACACTTTAATAAAATGAGTATTGCTTCTTTTCTTCTCTGAATAAACTATATGCCACACTTATGTCAAGTCACAGAAACTCAAGGTTGGAGAGTCTGATTGAATGAGTCTAAGCTTGATTCTTATCTTTTTTCATGCGTACTTTCATAATGAGCACGAGGGAACAAGTTGAATTGTGCTATTACTAAGATAAGATGCTGTGTAAGGAGAATGGTATTTGACAATTTGACTTGAAACAGAACGTAATATTAAGGATATCACAAGTCACAACATAACAAAATATGTTAAACTTAACTCCAATAATCTTTTGCTCAAAAAAAAAAAGTCCAATAATCTAACTATGCTTTTAAGGAAATTTAGTTGTGATCTCTTCTTTCTTTGTCTGAGCAGGATATATAGGCTTATCTCGTTTTCAGATTTTTAGATGCCCAATCCACAGTGATAGAGTCAAGTGGTTTCTTCCGAGGTAGGTTTATCATCGAACAAGACTCTTGGTTTTTTTTGTTTTTAAATTTTCTTTCCTTTCGTATGACTTATTTCTTTTTGTTTTTGGTTTAATCATGAGTTTCTCTCATTTATCCATTTATCGTGTAACAGTATAAGCGAAAATTAATTCATTCGGGCCAGGAGTCAATAGTTAAAGTCTTTTCAACAATATCGACTCCAAGGCTCGAACTTAAGTCTCTCAATTTGGGGTGTAGCTCGCTTACTTATTGGTTCGTATGACTTATTTCCCACTGAGAATTTTCTAAGAATAAACCCAAAAAAATTTAAGCAGAGGGAGAAGACAAAAAATAAGATATTCTTGATCTAATTCTCAACCCCTATTAACAGAAAGTTTAAACTTTATTCTCTAAATATCCCAAATCTCTTCAAAAATTATGCTTTGGGATTCTACGAGCTCGTTAGTGTAGTTGTCTTTTTCTTTTGGGTGTTGAAAATTCAATCAAACTTGCTAGAGGACAATAAGTAAGGAGAAAAGAACACATAAATTGAACGCAAGTGCATGAACTGTATTGGATTTTATTCTTTGTACTTGCCCTCGAATCTTCATCTGTTCTCATTCTTTCAACAATTCATCGTTTCTGATTTCTTCCACAGACAATTAATACATGTTTTCTTTCTCCACATTTTCTTTTTATTGTTCTTTGCTTCTAAACGAAGAAAATCAAATTTGTTACGCTGTTGCTTGAATGAAAGTTGATATACACTCCTCAGAGTAGCTCCTCGGAATTAGTATCAAGAGCATAAAGGGTACCCGGCGGGGAAGCAACCCAGACAGGCCCCCTCCCACTCAAGCATTTAATGCCAAGATATTGGCATTAAATGCAAGGATCCTTGAAAGCACGTGACAGGACAAGAAGGACACGCAAAAGGACCAAAACGCCCCCTGCGCGCAGACCAAACAATGAAAAGCACTCTTGGCTATCACTGACAACCAGGAGAGAAGATTGGAAATCCCACCGTACCCTGGCAGTGATAGCTGTCACGTCAAAAGCAGAAACCTACACCAACCCCCTTTTCCTCACATATCCCGAGTACACCCCTAACGTCTCAGAGAGAGACCTCGTACGAACATGAGACAAAAGGGAAGGAGGATAAAAGGAAAAGGGGAGACCTTTCTAAGGTAAGGACTCTCTCTCTCTAAAAATATTCAAACTCTCCAGCATTCTCTCTCTAACTTAAGCATCGGAGAAGAATCACAGGGAACCCCCTGTGCATTCTTGTTTGCAGGTTCCGACGACTCCTACTTGCCGGAAACTGCCCCCCAACTGTGAACTCAAGGTTAGATTTATCCTAATCCAGCTTTGTAGTTTTCACTGGCGCCGTCTGTGGGGAGAGATGAGGAAACTCCGGTTATCTCTCCCCCCCTCTACTTAGCTGTTGCTAAGACACACACACACCCGACGGGGAGCATCTCGTAGGGAAGAGAGTTCTTCCACGAACTCCACCCTGCTCCCCCCTACGTTCTTCGACGAACAAGTTTCTTTTTCTTTTGCTCAACCCCCGAGAGACCCTGGTACGGCTCTCCGTGGAGGTCATACCTGTATTCTGTGCTAACCCCTTGTTGTTATCTCTTACTGTGAACTCAAGCAAGCTACGACGTTCTCTGCAATGGAAACCCATAACGAGAACCAGCTGCACCCGAGCTCAGCAGACGCTCCCTCGGGCTCGAGCCATCCGAGAGATCAACAAGCCGGAGACACCATACAGGAGCGTGACCCCAGGTCGTCACCCCGAAGTGCACCAGGACACACACAGCAGGGCGAGAGAACTCCCACTCCACTGACCTCTCTCGCCGGTTTCCACCAGCATACAGAGGAAGAAACTCGAGCAACACCCTCTCCGTATACAGCCGAGATACGAGAGATTGTTCAGACAGAACTCAGGGAGGCAAGGGCTGCGCATGTAGCTGACATGGCCACCCTGCGCCGAAACATGGAGGAACAGTTCGACCAGTTCATGGAGAGACGTTTCAACCAGTTGGTCAGCTCCAGCTCCAAAGGGAAGCAGATACAAGAAGCTCCCGAGCTCCCTCCACCAGTATACTACGCCACCCCCGACACACGACCCCCCTCAGAAGCCGTGTTGTCGGGACGAGAAGAAGAACACGTTCCCAGGGAACGAAATGAACCGGCAGGGATGAATCACCCCTCCACCTCCCCGGCACCGTCAGGTTCCACAATGCAACAGTGGAATGTGCCAGCGGAGTTATGGCAACTCTTAGCCAGACACCTGCCATCTGCAGACCCACCGACGACTGCAAACCCTCCCTCGCACCCCCCAGCAGTAGTTCCATCACCTCCAGCACTCCCGATGCCCTCTCCCGGGATATACGCGCCACACATACAGCAGGATGAGCTGCCCACCGGGTTCAAAATGCCAATGAAGCTGCCCCGGTATGATGGAACAAAGGATCCGGATGATCATCTCCGACAGTTCCACGCGTGCATGCAAATCGCTAACTTGTCGGAAGGCAAGAAGTGCAAGTTATTCCCGACCACCCTCGTCGGAGAAGGGCTCATTTGGTTCTCCAAGCTCCCGAATGACAGTATACACAGCTTCCGGGATATGGAAAACCTATTCAAAAAGCGGTTTGCCACCAGCGTGGTGTACAAGCAGCCGGCATCCGTGTTGGCGGACGTTCATCAGGGAGAGCACGAGTCTCTCCGTGACTTCCTACACCGTTTCAATCAGAAATGCCTCACAGTCAAGGACCTCGAGGACAGCGTGGCGGTACACGCCTTCCAAGCAGGCCTCCGCCCCGGACAAACTCATAAGGAGCTGGCTTTCATGAACCCTAGCTCGTTAGAAGAACTGTTATCGAAGGTCCAGGAGTTCATCATAAAGGAGGATGCCTTCACCTCCCAGAAGAGCAGATTTGCGAACATGAGCTCCGGCAGCAAACAGCAGCAGCAGCAATACCGTGGTGACCAACGACGCCGGGACCCCCCCCGGCAGGACAGACAGAAGCACCCCCAGCAGGAGAGGGGTAACGATAGACAGCCAATCCCCTCCCGGACACGGTTTAACGTCTACACCGTCCTCACCGTCTCGCAGTCCCGAATACTAGCAGAGTCCCAGGGCCTCGGGATTTTCCCCGTCCTCACCCCGAGGAAGTCACGCCCCGGTGACAGACCAAAGGATCAGAGCCGATACTGTGAATACCACCGGGACCATGGTCATACCACCGACGAGTGCATATCGTTGAAGGATGAGATTGAGGCCCTCATCCAGAACGGAAAACTGGGGAAGTACGTGAAACGGGACAACAAAAGAAGAGATGATGACAGGGAACACCGTGGTACGGACCAAGGCAGGCAACAGAGGCCCCGTCGTGATGACAGGCCTCCGGAAGGAGGATCAGGAGGGAATAACACAGGTTCTCAGATGTTGGGGACCATCAACGTCATCGCCGGCGGAGTGGACCGCCGGAGGAGGGGCCCGCAGTCGCGGAAGCGGATGAGGAGATCCGTTATGAAGTTGGATTACCTCAAGAAACCCCACGCGCCCCAAGGAGAACCAATCATATTCACCGACGAGGAGCTGGCGGACGTAGACTCCGAAGAGTGTGACCCTATGGTAATCACAGCCGGGGTAGGAAGGTACAACGTGAAGAGGATCTTGGTTGACCAGGGGTCCTCGGCTGACATCTTATTCTGGGATGCCTTCTCAAGTATGGGTCTCTCCCGAGAGCAACTCTCCCCTTTCAACGAGCACCTGATAGGCTTTTCCGGGGCCCAGGTCCCCGTGGAGGGGATGATCGAACTGAACCTCACGCTGGGAGAGGACCCGAAGTGTGTATGCATCCCAACCATCTTCGTGGTCGTCAAAACACCCTCCGCCTACAACGCCATTCTCGGTAGGCCTTCGCTGAACGCTGCCCGTGCCGTAGTGTCCACGGCACACTTATTGATGAAATTCCCCACCCCTCATGGCGTGGGACAAGTACGGGCGAACCAGGAAGTAGCCAGGCAATGCTACGCCACCAGCCTGGCCAAGCCCCAGACAAGCCGAGAAGCTCCTCAGAACCCCCCGCCATCCTCCTCAGAAAAAGGAAAGGAGAAAGAACACGCAGTAATGAACTGCGAGATTGTTGATCTACGGGATGAGATCCCACAGAATCATCCGCAGCCTTCGGATGAAATGGAAGCAGTGGCTTTTCCGGGAGCGCCGGAAAAAACCGTTAACATTTGCGCCACTCTCCCTCCACCAGAGAAAGAAGCACTGATCCAATTCCTCTACCGGAACGAGGATATTTTTGCATGGTCCGCGTCGGACATGCCGGGGATCGACCCAAGCATCATCTGCCACTCCCTTAACGTCGACGGAAGACCTGGCGTCTTCCAGAAAAAAAGGAACTTGGGGCAACAGCGCCAGCAGGCAGCAAAAGAAGAAGTAGAGAAATTGCTGGCGGCAGGTTTCATTCGTGAGACCAAGTACCCCACGTGGCTATCCAACGTTGTCCTCGTCCAGAAGGCCAACGGAAAATGGCGGATGTGTGTTGACTTCTCCGACCTAAACAAGGCATGCCCGAAGGATCCCTACCCGCTCCCCAGCATCGACCGACTCGTCGACGGAACCAGTGGCCACGCCACACTGAGCTTCCTCGACGCATTTTCCGGATACAATCAGATCCGGATGGACCCGAGGGATGTGGAGAAGACTGCCTTCATCACAGACAAGGGAGTCTTCTGCTACAAGGTCATGCCCTTTGGCCTGAAGAACGCCGGCGCCACCTACCAGCGAATGATGGACCTCTTCTTCCGAGATCACCTCGGAAAGAACATTGAAGTATACGTCGACGACATGGTCGTCAAGACGAGAGCCGGCGGCAACCATCTGGAAGACCTGGAGGAGATCTTCACAATACTGAGGCAGTACCAGATGCGCCTCAACCCTTCAAAGTGCGCTTTTGGCGTGTCGGGAGGCAAGTTCCTCGGGTTCCTCATCTCCCAGCGAGGGATAGAGGTTAACCCGGATCAATGCAAAGCGATAATGGAAATGTCTCCTCCCAAGAACCCCAAGGAGGTGCAACGCCTCACCGGCCGGATCGCCGCCATTCATCGCTTCCTCTCCAGGTAGCGCCAATACTGATAGCCCTATCTCTCTCCAGGAGTAGTTAGTCAAAAGGGGCGTAGATA
Source organism: Chamaecrista fasciculata (assembly GCA_003254925.1). Taxonomy (NCBI): domain Eukaryota; kingdom Viridiplantae; phylum Streptophyta; class Magnoliopsida; order Fabales; family Fabaceae; genus Chamaecrista; species Chamaecrista fasciculata. The sequence goes on along the minus strand of QANZ01021520.1, from coordinate 54,236 downwards.
GTTTGATGGGTTGAGGCGCATCTGGTACTGCCTCAGTATTGTGAAGATCTCCTCCAGGTCTTCCAGATGGTTGCCGCCGGCTCTCGTCTTGACGACCATGTCGTCGACGTATACTTCAATGTTCTTTCCGAGGTGATCTCGGAAGAAGAGGTTCATCATTCGCTGGTAGGTGGCGCCGGCGTTCTTCAGGCCAAAGGGCATGACCTTGTAGCAGAAGACTCCCTTGTCTGTGTTGAAGGCAGTCTTCTCCACATCCCTCGGGTCCATCCGGATCTGATTGTATCCGGAAAATGCGTCGAGGAAGCTCAGTGTGGCGTGGCCACTGGTTCCGTCGACGAGTCGGTCGATGCTGGGGAGCGGGTAGGGATCCTTCGGGCATGCCTTGTTTAGGTCGGAGAAGTCAACACACATCCGCCATTTTCCGTTGGCCTTCTGGACGAGGATAACGTTGGATAGCCACGTGGGGTACTTGGTCTCACGAATGAAACCTGCCGCCAGCAATTTCTCTACTTCTTCTTTTGCTGCCTGCTGGCGCTGTTGCCCCAAGTTCCTTTTTTTCTGGATGACGCCAGGTCTTCCGTCGACGTTAAGGGAGTGGCAGATGATGCTTGGGTCGATCCCCGGCATGTCCGACGCGGACCATGCAAAAATATCCTCGTTCCGGTAGAGGAATTGGATCAGTGCTTCTTTCTCTGGTGGAGGGAGAGTGGCGCAGATGTTAACGGTTTTTTCCGGCGCTCCCGGAAAAGCCACTGCTTCCATTTCATCCGAAGGCTGCGGATGATTCTGTGGGATCTCATCCCGTAGATCAACAATCTCGCAGTTCATTACTGCGTGTTCTTTCTCATTTCCCTTTTCTGAGGAGGATGGCGGAGGGTTCTGAGGAGCTTCCCGGCTTGTCTGGGGCTTGGCCAGGCTGGTGGCGTAGCACTGCCTGGCTACTTCCTGGTTCGCCCGTACTTGTCCCACGCCATGAGGGGTGGGGAATTTCATCAATAAGTGTGTCGTGGACACTACGGCACGGGCAGCGTTCAGTGAAGGCCTACCGAGGATGGCGTTGTAGGCGGAGGGTGTTTTGACGACCACGAAGATGGTTGGGATGCATACACACTTCGGGTCCTCTCCCAGCGTGAGGTTCAGTTCGATCATCCCCTCCACGGGGACCTGGGCCCCGGAAAAGCCTATCAGGTGCTCGTTGAAAGGGGAGAGTTGCTCTCGGGAGAGACTCATACTTGAGAAGGCATCCTAGAATAAAATGTCAGCCGAGGATCCCTGGTCAACCAAGATCCTCTTCACGTTGTACCTTCCTACCCCGGCTGTGATTACCATAGGGTCACATTCTTCGGAGTCTAGTCCGCCAGCTCTTCGTCGGTGAATATGATTGGTTCTCCTTGGGGCGCGTGGGGTTTCTTGAGGTAATCCAACTTCATCACGGATCTCCTCATCCGCTTCCGCGACTGCGGGCCCCTCCTCCGACGGTCCACTCCGCCGGCGATGACGTTGATGGTTCCCAACATCTGAAAACCTGTGTTATTCCCTCCTGATCCTCCTTCCGGAGGCCTGTCATCACGACGGGGCCTCTGTTGCCTGCCTTGTTCCGTACCACGGTGTTCTCTGTCATCATCTCTTCTTTTGTTGTCCCGTCTCACGTACTTCCCCAGTTTTCCGTTCTGGATGAGGGCCTCAATCTCATCCTTTAACGAGATGCACTCGTCGGTGGTATGACCATGGTCCCGGTGGTATTCACAGTATCGGCTCTGATCCTTTGGTCTGTCACCGGGGCGTGACTTCCTCGGGGTGAGGACGGGGAAAATCCCGAGGCCCTGGGACTCTGCTAGTATCCGGGACTGCGAGACGGTGAGGACGGTGTAGACGTTAAACCGTGTCCGGGAGGGGATTGGCTGTCTATCGTTACCCCTCTCCTGTTGGGGGTGCTTCTGTCTGTCCTGCCGGGGGGGGTCCCGGCGGCGTTGGTCACCGCGGTATTGCTGCTGCTGCTGTTTGCTGCCGGAGCTCATGTTCGCAAATCTGCTCTTCTGGGAGGTGAAGGCATCCTCCTTTATGATGAACTCCTGGACCTTCGATAACAGTTCTTCTAACGAGCTAGGGTTCATGAAAGCCAGCTCCTTATGAGTTTGTCCGGGGCGGAGGCCTGCTTGGAAAGCGTGTACCGCCACGCTGTCCTCGAGGTCCTTAACTGTGAGGCATTTCTGATTGAAACGGTGTAGGAAGTCTCGGAGAGACTCGTGCTCTCCCTGATGAACGTCTGCCAACACAGATGCCGGCTGCTTGTACACCACACTGGTGGCAAACCGCTTTTTGAATAGGTTCTCCATATCCCTGAAGCTGTGTATACTGTCGTTCGGGAGTTTGGAGAACCAAATGAGCCCTTCTCCGACGAGTGTGGTCGTGAATAACTTGCACTTTTTGCCTTCCGACAGGTTAGCGATCTGCATGCACGCGTGGAACTGTCGGAGATGGTCATCCGGGTCCTTAGTTCCATCATACCGGGGCAGCTTCATCGGCATTTTGAACCCGGTGGGCAACTCGTCTTGCTGTATGTGTGGCGCATATATCCCGGGAGAGGGCATCGGGGGCGCCGGAGGCGTCGGAATTACTGCTGGGGGGCCCAAAGGGGGGTTTGCAGTCGCTGAAGGGCCTGCAGATGACAGATGTTTGGCTAAGAGTTGCCATAACTCAGCTGGTACATTCCACTGTTGCATTGTGGACCCTGACGGTGTTGGGGGGGTGAAGGGGTGATTCATCCCTGTCGGTTCACTTCGCTCTCCGGGAACGTGTTCCTCTTCTCTTCCCGACAACACGGCTTCCGAGGGGGGTCGTGTGTCGGGGGTGGCGTAGTGTACTGGTGGAGGGAGCTCGGGAACTTCTTGTATCTGCTTCCCTTTGGAGCTGGAGCTGATCAACTGACTGAAACGCCTCTCCATGAACTGGTCAAACTGTTCTTCCATGTTTCGGCGCAGGGAGGCCATGTCAGCTACGTGTGCAGCCCTTGCCTCCCTGAGTTCTGTCTGAACAATCTCTCATATCTCGGCTGTATACGGAGAGGGTGTTGCGCGAGTTTCTTCCTCTGTATGCTGGTGGAAACCGGCGAGAGAGGTCAGTGGTGTGGGAGTTCTCTCGCCCTGCTGTACGTGTCCTGGTGCACTCCGGGGGGATGACCTGGGGTCATGCTCATGTATGGTGTCCCCGGCTTGTTGATCTCTCGGATGGCTCGAGCCCGAGGGAGCGTCTGCTGAGCTCGGGTGCAGCTGGTTCTCGTTATGGGTTTCCATTGCAGAGAACGTCGTAGCTTGCTTGAGTTCACAGTAAGAGATAACAACAAGGGGTTAGTACAGAATACAAGTATGACCTCCACGGAGAGCCGTACCAGGGTCTCTCGGGGGTTGAATAAAAGAAACAGAAACCTTGCTCGTTGAAAAGACTGCGAAGAGATGGAGCAGAAAGCTATGAAGAGTGTAGGGGGGAGTAGGGTGGAGTTCGTGGAGGAACTCTCTTCCCTACGAGGTGCTCCCCGTCCAGTGCGTGTGCGTCTTAGCAACAGCTAAGTTGAGGGGGGGAGAGATAACCGGAGTTTCCTCATCTCTCCCCACAGACGGCGCCAGTGAAAACTACAAAGCAGTGATCTATTATCTATTGAAGAGTTTCATATATTTTATGATCTTTGATCATGATTTATCGAGGCGCATGGTGATATTTGAAGTAGGATATATTCTTTTAAGACTTTTAGAATTTAGAGTCATTGTGTGATAACAAAAAACTTGATAAATTGTGTTAAATATTTTTTGAAGTTTAATATTAGAATATAGCATGCACATTGTGTTTAATTTGAACCTTCTCATATTAACGTTTTCGCACATAAATATATTGCATTTTTTCATATTTTTTTTATTATTTCTTCAATTAATTTAGTGTTCAATTACTAAAGCTGGTTATATTTTCCCAATTTGGTTATATTGAAACCTAAAACAATATAATCTCATTAATTTGCCAAGAGCCCAGGAGTATCTTCATCTTTGTGAATTAGTTTAAGATTAAACTTATTGTAGTGATGCAACAAGTAATGTAGCCTAATAATGACCATTGATACAATAATGAAAATGTAAATGTTGAAGTGAATCGGATGTTATGAGGAAATTTGAAGTTTTGTCATGTAAAATTACAAAATTGTCTAAAATATAAAATAGGTCAAAGTGTACTTTTGGTCCTATAACTTTTACTTAGGTCTCAATTTGGTCCCATAACTTTTTTTATTGTACTTTTGGTCTTATATCTTTTGCTCAGATTGCAGATTTAGTCCTGTATCACTTTTGGTTCTATATTTTTTGTACCAAGTTACATAATTGGTCTCATATATTTGCAAAAAGTTCTATTGTCAGTCCCACCTAATTCAAAGGTATGAGACCAATTTTGAACTTGACCTAAAGATATGAGACCAATTCTACAAACTGACTAAAAGGTGTGAGACTAGACTAAAAGATGTGAGACTAATTCTGCAACCTGACCCAAAAATATGAGACCAAAAGTGCAACACATGACTAAATCTGTAACTTGAACAAAAGATATGAGACCAAAAGTATACCAAAAAAAGTTATGAGACCAAATTGAGACCTGGACAAAAAGTTATAGGACCAAAAGTGCATTTTGACCAATAAAATAATATTTTCATTATAAATATTTATAGTAAAAAGTAATTAATTATTTATAAAGAAGAATTTAGTCATAAAAATCTACAAATAATTACAAAATAGTCAACTATTATATGTAATTGTGAACTAATAAATTGATAAACAAATTTAAAATGATTTCAGCGCATTGAAATATTTGAATTTGGGAAAGATTAAAATATAATTATTATAAAACTTGAGGATTAAAACAAATTTAATAAAGTTTTGATATGACTAATTCTTTCTTTCTTTCAGTTTTTTGCATGAAAGAACTCTATCTTTATCTCTATATATATGTCATAAAACTAGCTAGATACAACCTACAATGTGGTTTTGCTTGTACGTAGCGGAATTTATTGCAAAAGTTAAATACATTTATTGTAGATAAACCTAAATCATTTTTTTTGCAAGTGGTCTTCCTATTGATAGGTATCATCTATCAACTATCTACATCAAATTATCAACAAAGATGCCTCATTTTTGTTTTCACTTGTATTCTATTTCTTCTTGGTTTAATTAACCTATGCAAGCTTATTAACTAGGGAAAATTACGCATGATAATTAATAGGTAAAGCGTGGAGCTTTTATATGCATATTTGTCGGTTTTATTATACTTTTTTGTTTGTGGATTACGGTATGGAAAAATCACTTAACGTGGGTGGTATTTAAATCGATCTATTCCCTATTTATACTCATTCAAAACCCCGCCAATATGGGATTTAAAAGCACCCACAAGGACTCCCCAAACAGGCCTTGTGCAATTCCCACATATTGACTCATGGGTCACTCACGCATTCCAATACATTATTTTTGTTTATTATGATTAAATAATAAGTAAGATTATTAATAAAAGAAATATAACTAATTTCGACTCTTAATTTCCATTCACTCCCAAGTTTTTGTTGGACTAGTAGGAAAGCTAATTAGAGGATCAATTTTGGTATGTGTATGAAAAGTGCGTATTAAATTAATCAACGTGAAAAAGGTTTCAATATTGAGACGTCGGTCCTTTGGGAAGATTTGATGCCGATCGAGAATCTGAACCTCATGCAATTACGTGGAGGTTCATAATCCACTGAACTTATGGTTGTCCAATATGTACCACAAAGATTAATCCACACTTAGATACTATACATTATTACACTAGTATGTATATATATACACACATATAATGAGGCTGTGAAGTTTCATAGTCCATTGACAAGCAAAACGATTGTTATCTTTAATTATTCCCTTTTCTTTCTTTTCTTCCTTTTTGACCATGTGTTGTTTAGTCTGGAAAAAGCTAAGATAACCAGATAGTGAAAGGGATCAATCTTTTCTTTGACCAGACAATTTTAATTTATTATTTCTTTTCTCACACAAAATCCTCTAGAGTAATTCCACTATATTCTCATTCAATGGGAAGCTTACATGCATTAATTGTACACCATTTTTTTTTATTGAATCATTCCGCATTATGCCTCAAGCCCTCAAGTGATCAGTTAAGTGTATGGATTACCACAAGCAAGTGATGATTTAAACAGTTGAAGAGACAATGATCTGATCTAGTTTAATAAATTCGATAAGATTGTAATTTATTATATTTTATTATGTTATAATAGTTTTAATTTCTTATAAGGATCTTCTACTAAAGATAATCCTAATCAACATATTGTAGGTATATTGTAGGTATGTATGTTTTCTAACAGAAAATTCAAGCACGAGTCTACAATATTATATTGTGGGAGGCTAACCTTTGTTACTAGATGGCCACAAAGTCACTAGACCCATACTTCCATTCGTGGTTATAATCTAGTTGATTCATTGATAAAAAAAATTATCAATGATCAAATTAAAAAATATATAAGACCAATTTGAAAATTATGAAAATATATAAGATTAATTAGAAGTAAATAAAATATTTAGGACTAATTTAAAATTTATCTCTTACATTAGAGATCGATTTGAGGTTTTGACCTATTTTTTTTTTTTAAAAAAAATCTAAGGCCAAAGTCCTATTTTGGTCCCTCTGTTATGCTCATTGTTCCAAATAGATTCCTAAATTATTTTTCGTTCCATATTGGTCCCCCAGTTATCCAAAACTTGTCAAAGTTAGTCCCTCTAACGTTTTCCATTCATTTTTCCGTTAAAAAAAAAAGAGAAAAATAAGCTTTCATCCCCAAAAGTTTTATTTTCTTATATTAAGGTCCTTTTTTTTTCATAAAAGGATCAAAACGTAAAAAAAAAAATAAATTAAGCTTTTAACTAAATTTTCCCCAAAACACAACCTCTCTCTCTCACTTCTTCTTCACTCTCGATCGAACACCACTCTCTCTCTCTCTCNATTTTGACGCTAGCAATGTTCATTTCACTCACAATTTTTTTATACTTCAACTCATATAATTGTTATATAAATGGATAGGTATAAACTTTGTATGTTTTTAAAATTATGGGACTAAATCATAGCTTTGGAATCAATTTTAAGGACTAAAAAGTAAGCTTTCTTTTTCAATTTCAGGAATGCACATTGTCCAAAAGTATACATATAAGAAATTATAAGTTTTGTGCCACTAATTTGATGCATTTTGCTTAAAATTCAAAAACTTTCCATAAATAGAATCCCGGCTACTAGCCCGAACGTGCCGGCTAGTAGCCGGGACCCTATTTATGGAAAGTTTTATAAAAAACGATTTAAAAGATAAAAAAATGGAAAAAAAAATTAAATGACGCATTTTGACGCTGGCAATGTTCATTTCACTCATAATTTTTGTATACTTCAACTCATATAATTGTTATATAAATGGATAGGTATAAACTTTGTATTTTTTTAATATTTTGCGACTAAATCATAGCTTTGGAATCAATATTAAGGACTAAAAGGTAGGCTTTCTTTTTCAATTTCAGGAATGCACATTGTCCAAAAGTATACATATAAGAAATTATAAGTTTTGTGCCACTAATTTAATGCATTTTGCTTTAAATTCAAAAACTTTCCATAAATAGAGTCCCAGCTACTAGCCGGGACGTGCCGGCTAGTAGCCAGGACCCTATTTATGGAAAGTTTTATAAAAAACGATTTAAAACATAAAAAAATGGAAAAAAAAATTAAATGAGGCATTTTGACGCTAGCAATGTTCATTTCACTCACAATTTTTGTATACTTCAACTCATATAATTGTTATATAAATGGATAGGTATAAACTTTGTATTTTTTTAATATTTTGGGACTAAATCATAGCTTTGGAATCAATTTTAAGGACTAAAAAGTAGGCTTTCTTTTTCAGTTTCAGGAATGCACATTTTCCAAAAGTATACATATAAGAAATAATAAGTTTTGTGCCATTAATTTGATGCATTTTGTTTAAAATTCAAAAACTTTCCATAAATAGAGTCCCGGCTACTAGCCGGGACTTGCCGGCTAGTAGCCGGGACCCTATTTATTGAAAGTTTTATAAAAAACGAGGCATTTTGACGCATTTTGACGCATTTTGACCCTATTTATGGAAAAAAAAATTAAATGAGGCATTTTGACGCTAGCAATGTTCATTTCACTCACAATTTTTGTATACTTCAACTCATATAATTGTTATATAAATGGATAGGTATAAACTTTGTATTTTTTTAATATTTTGGGACTAAATCATAGCTTTGGAATCAATTTTAAGGACTGAAAAGTAGGCCTTCTTTTTCAATTTCAGGAATGTACATTGTCCAAAAGTAATTATAAGTTTTGTGCCACTAATTTGATGCATTTTGCTTAAAATTCAAAAACTTTCCATAAATAGAGTCCCGGCTACTTGCCGGGACGTGCCGATTAGTAGCCGGGACCCTATTTATGGAAAGTTTTATAAAAAAAGATGGCTTAAGTGCACTTTTGGTCCCAATACTATGACTAAGGTTTCAATTTGGTCCCATAACTATTTTTGTTGCAGATTTGGTCCCAAACCTTCGCAAAAAGTTTCACCGTTAGTCCCCTGGTCACTTCCGTCCAATTTCCGCCGTTAATTGTGACGTGGCAGTCTGACTGGGATGCTGACGTGGCAAAATCAAATGAGATGGAGTAAGTTAGGATCAATATGTAACATTTCATAACTTCTCTGGACTGAA
>QANZ01021520.1:32443-44820 GCA_003254925.1 Chamaecrista fasciculata | reverse complement strand
AGTCCAGAGAAGTTATGAAATGTTACATATTGATCCTAACTTACTCCATCTCATTTGATTTTGCCACGTCAGCATCCCAGTCAGACTGCCACGTCACAATTAACGGCGGAAATTGGACGGAAGTGACCAGGGGACTAACGGTGAAACTTTTTGCGAAGGTTTGGGACCAAATCTGCAACAAAAATAGTTATGGGACCAAATTGAAACCTTAGTCATAGTATTGGGACCAAAAGTGCACTTAAGCCAAAAAAGATTTAAAACGTAAAAAAATAGAAAAAAAAAATTAAATGAGACATTTTGAAACCATGCCTTGTTGCATAAATTGGTGATGTGGCATAAGAAAATTCCATTAGATTTAATGGATGGTGCAGATATATTCTAATGGAGAGAATGGAAAGAAATTTTAATGGAGATGATCCATACCCGTAGGCACACCTCTATTGACTTGCCACGTGACCAGTGTCACCGCACGTGCTGGACTCTACTATTTGTATTGTTCTTGGACAAGCCAAGAGTTTAATCTATTTTGACCCCTATTGTTTATCTAAAGTTCCGTTTTGGTCCCAAATGTTTTTTTGTTCTATTTTAGTCCTTAGTGTTTCCTAAAAGTTTCATCATTAGTCCCTAACTATTGAATATGATCATACTACTTTAGTTTCAAACTCGAATACCATTAAATTAGAACTACATGTTAAATTTGATGGGTTCTTTCTTTGCCTAATTAAAGTCATCGACAAATGAGGTCAAATTGAACCCAAAAATCGGTTGATTGTTTCATGAATTTAATCACATCTCTCTCGATTCAAGTCTAAATGCAACAAAATTGGAGTTAAGAATTATTCTTGATGAGTTGTTTCTCTATCCAATTAAGGTTGTTGACCAACGAGGTCAAATAATACTTCGAAAATAAGTTTGTTATATGTGATAAAAATTACATTAAGGACCAAAGCGAAACTTTAGGGAAATATTAGGGACCAAAATAGGTTGTTGACCTTAAAAATAAGTGTAGATTAACTAAACTCTAGGCGTGGGAGGTCATAAGCGTCTATACAATAAAATTGATATTCAAGACTTATTTAATAATTAAGTTACAGATCAATATGTCTTTGATAGAGCTAGTGAAAAAAGTCTTCAAGTACGCTAAGGTACTTAAAGACCTATATATGCACCAAGAAATTTTATTAATAGAGTTCAACGACCAAGTTCGAAATGAATTTGTTTTCACAGTTCTAGATCAAATAATCAAATTGGCAAACCTTTTATATTGAGTTAACAGATTAACAATATATCGATAATTAATTAATAAATTTTACTGTAAATTAATTATACAAAAAAATCCTGTAGTTCGGGATATTTAAAAATCGAGTTCTTGTAGTTTGAAAAGTTATAATTTAAAAACTGAGGTTTTGTTCTATTAGCAGAAAAGGACCCTTCGTTCAAAATTTAATGAAAATTTGATCTAAAATATCATTTCAAGACCTTAACTATTAATTTTTTATGTATTTAACTCCTTGTTTATAGGTGGAAGGAATTTTAATGTAAAAACAAAAAAATTTTGTAAACTTTGACACTAATTATGAAAACTCCTTTGCCCTGAATTAAAAGAAAGCACATATATAATAGATACAGGCCATAAGTGAAAATTAACTATATGAACTCACCCATTCACTCACTCATTCACTCACTCACCCTCTCATTCTCACATACATATATCATTCATCATCATCATGTAATATAATTAAGGACGACGTGTGGGATATCTCACACTAAGCAACTTAATATCATCTATAACAGGTCCACACAAAGAGCCAGAGTTATCTTTCTTCATAGTATAAAACGAACTATAGAACATGACGCGCGTCCTCTGAGAAACTGCCTTAAACCTTAACTTCCCTCTTACGGACTTCCCTTCACCCTTTGACTCATACGCCACCTTCACTGTCTCCCTCCCGGCGAATGCCTCCACCACCATCGACCCCTCACACAAATTCTTCGCATCACCGACGGCAAACGTGAGGTCGTAGATTTTTCCGATCACAGTGGGGACCACCTGCGCGATGGCGCTCTCTTTGCCGGCGACGAGCTCGATGCCGCGCTTGCCCTCAGGCACCGCGAAGTGGTCGGAGTCGATGTATTTGACGGCTTTGAGGGACTCGACGATCCAGCCAGGGAGAGGGCTGTGGTCGTCGTCGATGTGGGGAGGGATTAGGACGCCCCATGCAGCGTCCGGGAAAATGTAAGGACCTTCTTCGAAGTTTCCATTCTTCAATAGATTCGCTGCATAATTTAAAATCTCACTTTTAAAAAAACAAGGTTACAAAGTATTAACGGTACAAGGAACATGGTATCAAAATGTTACTTTTGAAATAACAGGGCACCAAAATGTTAACGGTGCAAAGAACAAGGACCAGAGTGTTATTTTCGAAAGAACATGGTGCCAAAATAAAATTAATCCATAAAATAAGGTACCAAAGTGTAATTTATCCTAAAATTATTGATGATCGGCAAAACACACGCGTAGAGATTTTTTTAGTTTAATCCACTGATGAAATTATCATATTTAATTTATAATCAATTTGATTATTTTATTAATATATTTAGTTTCTAAAAGATGATAAATTTCTTAGTTTAATTTTTTAATTTCTAAAAGATGATAAATTTTATATATTTTAGATGTTAAACTTTAGAATTTTATCTTTCAGTACTAAATTAATAAATCTTATTATTAAGAAAACATATCATTAATTCATTCATAAATATCAAATCTAAGATTTTTATCAATAAAAGTTAACAAGATTAGTATTTTATTAAGATTTGTATTAATATATGCATTAAAAGAACAATAAATTAAATTTATAAGGATTCAAACTTAAAAAATAAATAAACAAACAAAAATCCAATTATAGACAGATGAACACAATGATCTAATTCAACCTAGTTAAAGTAATTGGATCTAAGTCACAACTATATATCAATCACAATTTTACCAATAAAGATAATTTTCATAACATTCAAAATTTAAGGTTTTCACATGCTTATTAGTCCCATTCACTACTTGTTAATAAAATTAAATTTAGGTAATATATATATCTTCTAAGATGTAAAAATAAAAGGCAAAACACCATTTCGTGCCCTTAACGTTTGCGATGATTTTCAGTTATGCCCCTAACGTTTCATTTGTGTCAGTTGTGCCCCCAATGTGAAACGTTAGTTTCAATTATGCCCCCAATTTCAATCATCCACAAAAACAAACACCATTTTTTCACGATTTGAGCTTGATTTTGATCATATTTCATATGGGTTTTAATTTTCGGACATCACAAACTTGATTCCTTGGATCAATTTCAAAGATTAAGTTTAAAATAGCCCCAAATCCGAAGAAAATCGGACCCGATGAACCCCAAAAAGAACCAAAACGAAATGTAGCAAAACGAAGCATTTTTCTTAAAACTTCCATGTGCAAAATGATCCTTAGGAGTCGAAAATGAGTACCCATATGAAATCTGATCAAAACCGAGCTCAAATCGTGCGAAAATGGTGTTTTTTTTTGTGGATGATTGAAATTGGGGGCATAATTGAAACTAACGTTTCGCATTGGGGGCACAACTGACACAAATGAAACGTTAGGGGCATAACCGAAAATCACCGTAAACGTTAAGAGCACGAAAGAGTGTTTTGCCAAAATAAAATTACCTCCGGTCCTTCGGGGCGGGTTGAGAAGCTTCAAAGCAACCGAGTCAATAAGCGGGCCACAAGCCGGGTCTTCCTCAAGACCCGGGTTATGTATCACTATATCAAGTTCTGAATAATCCGCCCGAAACCCACAAGCGTAAGAGTCCCACCCATTGCTACCATACATTGTTTGGATTGGAAACACACCCCAATCACCCTTCTCTGTCGTCGGAGCCACTGACACATTGAGCTTCTCCTCTTGTGCACACGTGCGAGCCGCGCTAAATGTTAGTGAGTAAAATGCACCTTTTGCTAGTTTCACCGTTTGACGTATGGAGGCTTCGTTGCCAAGTCTCACTGCGTAAGCACCCTCGGGTACTACTAGGAGCATGTCACCTTGTTTTTGACCCGATTTGATGTATTCTACAAAACCAGATAGTTTCCAATTGGGTATGGAGTCTTGACCCGTTACAACGGAGCCTTTTAATTGGGATGCTTTTGGCCCAATCTCAAAGTTACCATTTGGCAATAAACCTGAAATTTTACAATTGCCAAAATTATACAATTAATATGAAAATGTACTCTTTAATTTTTCGATTTATCTCAAAATTATAATTGTCCTTGGACATTAAAATTATATTTTTGGTTATCATTTTTTATAAAAAATAACTATTTAATAATAATGTTTTAAGATTAAATAATAGACGTTTGTAGATAAATTAAAAATAAAAAAATATTTGTAATATTAACTACTATACAAGGATTCAGGGATAAATTAGACTAAAAAAAATAAGTTTTCTCTAAAATTTAGGTTTCTAATATCTATATAATTCAGATCTAATCTAATAGATATATATAAAATTTAGGTTTATAATTCAGATCTAATATATTTATTTTTATACTTTTAGTTTTAAATAAGCTGAATATATTTATAGACATGTTACTTTAAAAAAACAAATCTGAAAAACCAAGATAAGGCTGTCGTTTTTTTTTAAAAAAAAATAAATTTATTTTAACAAGATGACCAAAAAGCCCCGCCGACTTAAAGGAAAATAATGAAAATATATAACAAGAGAGGGCGAATATTGGAAAGGAAAAAAATATAACATATTAACATGCATGCATGCGTCAAGATCTGAAGTTGCAGATATAGCACGTGGGTGCGTCAGTCACATGCAATTGCAAATAAAAGCTGCGTCTAATTAATTATTAATTATTCTGAAATCTTCATTCCCACACTAATTAATTATTAATTAATCTGGGATTGATTAAGATCAGTTTATTAGCTGTGTGTTTCTGGACTGAGAAATTTACGGTCACTTTAGACGAACTCAAGCAGTAATTAAATTTCATGGTATAGTATTAATTTTCACTTGAGTTTTTGGTGTGTCGAGCTTAGCAGAGTACTAGGAATGATCCACATAGGTAGCCGAATATATAGTAAGATGATCTATTCAAAGTGGTAGAATTCATTATATATCAACACTTCACTGAACGAAAAAATTAAAATTAACTTTTACTCCATAAATTATATAAGCATGATCATTTTAACCCTCAAAATTTTGAAATACTTAATTTAGTCATATCTTGCTAGCTACCTCACATATTGGTTCAAATCACACTAGCAATTATCTCATTAACTTGTAGATATCAACTTTGAGAATCTTATAATACTTATCCTTCAATAAGCTAGACTCACAAATTCTCTCTTAAACATACATTCTCTTTTTGACTAACTTGATTGTCGAAGTTTACATAGAGCTTCGGATTAACTCGTAATGAGTTAAATTAAATCAATCATTTACAAAATTTAATGACTAATTCAAACTTCATATATACTAGCTACTATAATTTGCTGTTTTCTTGTACTTTTCTAAGAGATTAGCTGGTATGTATAATTAAAATGTTATTTGATTGACATGACAATATATAGAACATTGACTATATATATATAATCAAACATAGATATATAATTAAAGAGAGTATTAATTAGAGGCTTACCGTCTATGAGAGAGAAAGCAGTGTGAGAGATTGCTAAGAAGAGCAGTAATAAGACTTGAAGCTTCTGCATTTTTGAAGCTATAAGTTAAGAGAGAGAAACAAAGAAAAGATAGAGAGAGAAAGAAATAAGGCTTCTTCGCGATCCAATGAGGAAGGATAGGACACGCTTTTATGTGAATCAGTTTACATATTGCCACTGGATTTGGATGCAAACTACACGAATGCCACTGGAAAGTCCTTTTAGAAAATTTGTGAAAATTAAACTAAATTTTAATTTTGAACAAATAACTTATCTTATTAAATCCTTATTTAAAAATTTAGAGACCGATTGGTTTGAGGAAACATTTCATGTTTTTATTTTTTGGAATTCTATTTTCATGGTTAAATTTTCAATATTTAAGAAATATATGTTTGTTTTATAAAGTCAAAAAATCGTTTTCATTTATATTTAAATTATATTAACTTGAAAAATGTTAATTTTTATTTGTTTTGAAATTTGATTATTACTAAATAATGATGATATTAACATGATTAAATAGTTTACTTTCGTATAAAGTTGTAAAATATCACAAGTTTATTTTTGGAAATACTAAAAACATCTTTTTGACGTTTCCTATTTTCAGTCTGTTTCAAGAAATATTTTTAGAAAATATCTTCAAAAAAATTGTACAAAACACGTTTTTAGTCATATTTTTTGTTTTCAGTAAAAATAGAAACAGGAAACAGGACAGCCAAACAGACCCTTAGTTTTTCTCATTTCTTGATTATTGTTAATTACAATAATAATTAATTTAATTATAATTTAGGTCAATATAAAATACAACAATACATACAAAATGGTAACACAGTTTAATTTTTCAAACAAAAAATTTCATAATATTTTTAAAAAATAAGTATTTAAAACCTTTTTGTTACTTTTCAAAATTCAATAACTTTGGCACAAAATAATTTTTTTACAAAATGAATAAAGATTATGAGAATTTATATTTCAACCCAAATTTTATGATGTTTGATGTTTTCTCATGAAGATATAAATTAGATTATAAAAAACATGTATTTAAAAATGATTATACATAGATCATAGATGTCTTAAGAAAAAGCTATACTTATAATTTTAAGTGAAATAGAAATTTTATCATGATAAAAACTTCAAGGCATTATTAAGTTAATTATTGGTTGTTGTCTTGGGTGAATAACGAGATTGATACAAGATTTTGTCTTTTTTTAATTTTGGAAGCGGCTATTTTTAGAATTATCTGCTTTTTCTAAATTTGATGAATCATATATACACAGCTTATGCAAGTCCCATTGCATGAAAATTGGTGAAGCAATTGGAAATAAAATTGTAAACAATTCCCTCTAAAATATAATTTCTCAAAAAGATTGGATCAAACATTTGAAGAAAAAAAATATTGAGTTGCTTTAAATTGAATGCAATGATATGAAATTTGTGGGTAAGGTTATTAAAAAAATTGACAATCCATTCAAATCCACATGCTCGTTTCTATTTCATAACACACACTGTCGGTTGTGCAGGCAGTACTTGTCTTTTTTTTTCCTTTCCTTTTTTATTATTATTATTTTAAATTAAAAAAGAATTAATAATTAAACTTCATTTATTTTCGGTCAAAATCTCATTTAATCCTCAAACTATAGCACAATTTCATTTTGGTCTTAAAACTTTTTATTCCATTTTAATCTTCAAATTTTTATATTGTTTTCGTTCTTTGTCTCCAAAATATGATCTCGTCTAGTTTCTATCGTTATTTTCAATATTGATAGTTGAGATGGGTTATTTCTCCTTTACAAAGTTTTAAAATTCAAATTGGTCATTAAACTGATCGAAACACCGAATAAGGTTCAGTGGTCCAACACAGTTGGACCAGTTGAAATACTAATTAATAAACTCCTTAAATTTTCACTTGATTGAGTAAGAAAGTAAGAATTGGAAGGATTGATAAAAGATCAAATATTAAATTGAAAGCAAAACACCCTTTTGTGCCCCTAACATTTGCAGTGATTTTCAGTTATGCCCCTAACGTTTTATTTTGTTCAAGCGTGCCCTCAATGTGAAACTAACGTTTCAATTATGCCCCCAATTTTGACTCAATGCCCATGTGGCAATTTTTTTACTTATGTGTCATTTTTTTGGTCTGACGTGGCATAATGACTGGACATTCATAATGACGTGGCATAATGATTTAGGGGTTTAGGGTTTTTAATATGAATGTCAAAAAAATGATTTATGTGCCATGGTGGAAAAAAAATATGAATGTCCAGTCATTATGCCACGTCAAACCAAAAAATGACACATAAGTAAAAAAATTGCCACATAGGCATTGAGTCAAAATTGGGGGCATAATTGAAACGTTAGTTTCACATTGAGGGCACGCTTGAACAAAATGAAACGTTAGGGGCATAACTGAAAATCACTGCAAACGTTAGGGGCACAAAAGGGTGTTTTGCCTAAACTGAAACTAGCAAGTAGCGCATTGTTTTGAGTGCAAACTTTATAAGAAAAAAAAAACCCTTAAAATAATATTAGTTTGATACAGAAAAGCAAAAAATAGGAGAAAAAAAGTTCTGAACCGGCTCAAGCCCAAAATCATCTGGTTCTAGGTGATTTCCCTGGTTCTTGACCAGTTTATTAGCCGGTTTTAACTTGAGACAAGTTTGTAACCAACTCAGACCAGACCACTGTTCAATTCTTGGTTCATTTGATTTGCTTTTCTAAATGCTCTCTTGTATGTCATAAAAAATGAGTTGACAAAGAGAAAAAAAATTCATTCTCAATTACAAATTATTAAAGATAAATTTATGTTTGATTTTCTTTTAAAGAGTAGAAAAAAATTTCTCTCTCTCTCTCTCTCTTTATTAATTTACTTATTATAACACGAATGAGAAAAAAATAATTCATTATTCATATTAGAAATAACAACACAAACTAAACGAAATTATATTTTGGACTAACGGTTAAACAAACATGAAAATTTAAGAATTATAGGGGAATCATGCAAAAAAAATTTTAGGACTAAAATAAAATTGACCTATAGCTTGAGGATTAAAATGACTATTTTACCATTTATTTTCTATGTGCCAAACAATTTTGGATCTACGATGCTAATAATAGAGATGTGGACTTCCCCATGCATGTTGCTATAGATTTCGAGACAAGGTAGATTGGACAGGATATCCTTATCGAAATAACCAAATCAAATTAATTAGTTTAATTAGTACATATATATATGAGCTACGATTAGGAGGGTTCTTTTACATGTATTTTTAGAACACATATTAAGGTTTCTTTTGATTAATCAAGTGAGATTTCAAATATTAAAAATTATCTTTTAAATAAATTTTTGTAGATTTCAAGATATGAGATCTCTACTAACCAATCAGAAGAAACCTTAAAATGTGCCTTAAGGGCACCTATTAGATAAATTCTTATTTTATTCAACAGATTCGATCAACTCAACAAAAATTAGAGGGAATTGCTCAGGTGGATTGGATCTCAACAAAATTAATCAATAATCCGGAATTATAATTTTAAGAGAGAACTAATTATTTATACCAAATCAATAAATTAACCTTTAGATAATTAAAATATAATATTAATATAATAATTGCCAATATGATTGATCTCTAAATTTTAATTAATTTATACTTTTTAATTTTTAAATTTATACTATAATTTGACTAAAGTGCATTTTTTTGTCTCATAACTTTCGCAAATGTCTCAATTTGGTCCCATAACTTTTTTTTGTTACAATTTTGCTCCCATAACTTTGGCAAAGGTCTCAATCTGGTCCCATAACTTTTTTTGTTGCAATTTTGGTCCCATAACTTCTGAAAACGTCCCACCATTGGTCACAAGCTGATTTCTATCCATCCCATAACTTCATCCATATTTATCACATCATCATCCAACTCAGTATGTCAGATCATCTTTAACGGCAGATAATGGAAGGAAATTAGCTTTGGGACCAACGGTGAGATGTTTACAAAAGTTATAAAACCAAAATTACAACAAAAAAGTTATGGGACCAAATCGAGACCTTTGTCAAAGTTATGAGACTAAAATTGTAACAAAAAAATTATTGGACCGAATTGAGACCTTTGTCAAAATTATAGGACTAAAAGTGTACTTTAGCCTTTTCTTTTCTTTTACAGGTATTTTTTACTGAGACAATCTAACTTAAAGTACGGTAAACAAAATTAGATGTGAGTACTTGCATGGGTCATTAATTAAATGTGAGTACTTGCATATGCATGGCTCATTAATCATTATAAAATTAGAGAAAAGAAAGTGTATATAAGAATATGGCAATATATATAACTGATAAACAATATAGATTTTCTGAATATCATGAGTTAATTAATCAAAAGATACATCTAGAAAGTGTATATAAGAATATTGCAATGTATATAAGAATATAAGAATATGGCAATTCAATATATATCTACATTGGTGATCTCCTATAGAACAATCAACTTGAACATTATTTTCAATATGCATTTTAGCATGTTTTCTTATATCAAGTACAATTTGGTGTGCTTAATTAAAATCGTTGTAAAAAGTATTGACTGAAGTTGACCTTATCATTTTGTTGCGGGACCATTGTGTTAAAAAAGAAAGAATAAAGAAATGAAAAGAAATAAAGAGTGAAGGGATAGAATTAATGGAGGCATGATGGGGGAACATGAGTACATGAGATGAGAATCAAAGAGTGTGAGTGATATATAATTATATATATAGGTCAAATTGCAAATTTGGTTCCATATCTTTTGCTCAATTTCCAATTTGGTCCTATATCTTTTTTTATTGCATTTTTTGTCTCATATCTTTGGGTAGTTCCCAATTTGGTCCCCATATCTTTTTTTGTTGCAACTTTGGTCTTATATCTTTGGATCAATTGCAGAATTAGTCATATATTTTTGGGTCAAGTGCAAAAGTAATCCTATATCTTTACAAAAGGATCAACTAATGGTTGATTACTTTGCAAAGATATGAGACCAATTTTGCAACTTGGCCAAAAGATATGGGATCAAATTGGGACCTTTTGCAAAAATATGAGACCAAAAGTGCAACAAAAAAAATATAGGACCAAATTGAGAATTCAGCAAAAGATATAAGACTAAATTTACACTTTGATCATATATATATATGAGTGATGATAGAGAAATTGGGAAATAAAATAAAATTATGAAAAAGGGGATGCATCAGATCTTATCCCAAGCAACCCCATGTGCTAAAAAAAGCTAATTGTCCAAAAACTTCAAGTGTGTTCCTTCAATCTGTAAATTTATGTTATACGACAATATTGGTATTAAGGCAATAATATAATAGTGATGAACTACATTTTTTATAAGATTATGAAAATAATTAGATCTTATGTTCCAACAACAGACAACAAATAGCCTACCTTGCATGTGTTTGTGAACACTCTCGCTTCCTTCTCACTCTTTTTTCTTTTAATTAAAAAAAAAAAAGAACTAAGGACTAGATTTAGATGTACCTTTTTATAAAAATAATATATATAGATAATTACAAAAATCCAATCATGGAATGTTGTCATGTAAAAAGTATTCGCATACTGTTTCATACACTCTCACATATTCACCTTTCTGTTAAAAACTGGTATGTCATAAATTTCTCCTATGAACTGAGTTTCTTATAACTTTTCTTATTTCCATTGTTAGTCACTCATTTTGAATTAAATTGATGGGGTAATAAAGTTACTTAAAAATATAACATAGCTAGTTGTGAGTAGTGAGTTGATAACATAATATAAACAAGAGAATGAGAAGCAATTTACTGTTTTATTTGCAATAAGTGGTGAACAGTCAATAACAAATCCAATTTTTAAAACATTTATATCTGATAAGGTATGGCTAAACCGACCTCTTATCTTTGGGTTGGTCTGATCCATACCTTTGGAAGACCTCTCAAGCCAGATTAGCGTAACTCAGATATGACTAAATCTTAATCTTTGTTTACCTCTTTTATCCTCTTATATCTTACTGACTTAGGTGTCGGAGTCTCCTCGTAGGTGACTTCCCCCACGACTAGGCTAATCCTTACAAGTATCGGGGACTTAGAAGATAACGAAGATTTTAGATGATTTATCAATCAGATACGTACTTCATTTCATTAATTTACCATTAAACTTACATCAACTTGAAAAATGAGATTCCAATGCTACATGACAATGACACTTCTTCACCATCCAAGTACATAATTTAATTACATCTCCAACTTGCACTGATTGAAACACCACATTAAACTATTTTTTACAGTACGAAACTTCTGTTATAATTAATGTATTAACTTTCTGGTCCTCTGTTTCTTGTTATTCATTAACTTTTGTCCACAGTCCCTGACAACCTACGAATCTGTTTCTCTCACCACTTCATCTGGATGCACTTGCATTCCCTTTAAATACCAAACAAAATGAAGCTTAATTAGTTTCGTATATAGTGTGAAATTAATTGAGTAAATCAATCAATTAAAAATAAAAATTCTAGTTAATTAATTAGTAATTAATTACCTGTCCATGTCTTTCCTCTCTAAAGCTAACAGTTCTGACCTTAATCTCTCCTCTACTTGTTGTTAATTCGTCTAATATCTCAGCATCACCCATTTCCCTTGTTCCAACGCCACTTGATTCCATCTCCTAACAAAAAGAAAGACAAAAAAAAAAAAA
>QANZ01021520.1:0-32414 GCA_003254925.1 Chamaecrista fasciculata | reverse complement strand
AAAAACAAAAAAAAAAAAAGAGTGAAAAACAGGGACTAAAGTGATAGGAAAAGAATTAATACAAAGTTAGAGAATAATTGACTAAAATCTTACTTTGATCCCTCAGGTACTAGTGTTTTCTGAGTTTAATTTCTCACAAATTATGTTGTTATCAATGTCATCCAATTATTTAACTAAATTAGTAACATATCTATATCTATATCTATATCTATACTATATTATATGTGTGAGGACCCTTTTGTTTGGTCAAAAATAATTAAATTACAAATTAAAAAAATAAGAAATAAACATGTGGAACTTGATAATTGGTTAATATATAGATAATGGGAGAGAGAAAATAGTAGATGAGATTTAAGAAAGTGAAAACTTATTATCTGGTCTTTTAATTTTCACACTTCTAACAATTTAGTCTTTGAATAATAGAAAAATACTATTTAGTCACTAAATAATTACAAATGTTAAATCAAACGTTACATACATATTTCCGTGCCCGTTATGGCACGGAAAGCCCCTAGTTATAATTAATTAAAGACATGATATTGTTGATATAAAATAAAAAGACATGATATTGTTACTTAAATGACATTATATTTTAATTGTCAAAGGGTCATTTTAGTCCTAAATGTTTGTCCCAATGTTCTTTTTGATACTTTATGTTTCAAAATATTCAAATCGGTCCTAAATATTGGCAAAATGTTTTATTTTGATCCCAAACTATTGAATATGGTCATATTTCTTTCGTCTCTCATTTCAATTTGAGTAAATTATCAATTTAGTCCTAAGATTAAATGGGCGGTGCTATTTTGATCTTTGAATTTATGAAATTTTTTCTTTAAATTTCAAAATTTTATGACTTATTGCAATTTAGTCCCTAGAGGGATTGAGTTGCACATTGTTAAGATGTTCATTGAGCTAAGTATTAATTAACTTGTAAAGAGTTATATATTTTTAGAGGCTAAATCAAACATTTCAAAAAATTAAAGACTAAAATAACGATGCTCTTATAATCTAGGGATTAGAATGCCAGTTTACTCTGATCAATTTAGTTAAGACCTAGAGGGACTAAACTTGATAACAAAACAAATTGTGAAGGTTCAAATTAAAAAAAAAAAAAAGTGAACATGTGGGAGACTAAAATAAAGTTTTAGTTGAGAATAATTAATAGATGTAAAGAAAAGCATGATGAGAGAGAGAGTGATATTTACCCTAAGAGAGAGAGAGAAGGAAAGCCTAGGAGCAGCAGCAATTTCTTCATATTCAGCAGCATCAAGCTCCTTAAGATGTTGAGAATTGAAGAGTTTGGGAAGGAAGTATTGCCTAATAGTGATGAGAAGGAAGAATGGCAATGGAAACAATATTCCAGCAATGGGAATCCATGTGACTCCAAAGCACATCAAGAAATATATGCACTGAAACAGTGTGAAGAACAATATGGTTCTTATTGGTACTGTTTCCACAAATGAAGCATGGTCTCCTTCCAACACCCTAACATATTTTAATCAACAACACAAGTAACACTAACCATTAGTTAATTAACCCAAAAAATAAAAATACTATAGGTCAAAGTGCAAATTTAGTCTCATCTTTTGCTGAGTTTTCAATTTGGTCTTGAATCTTTAATTTTGTTGCACTTTTGGTCTCATATCTTTGCAAAAGGTCCCAATTTGATCTCATAAAATTTTTGGTCTCATATCTTTTGGTCAAATTGCAGAATCGGTCCCATATCTTTGTCAAAAGATCAACCTTTAGTTGATTCTTTTGCAAAGATATGAAACCACTTCTGCAAAGACTACTTCTGCACTTGACCCAAAGATATGAGACCAATTCTGCAATTGACCCAAAAATATGAGACCACTTCTGCATCTGACTCAAAAATATATGACCAATTCTGCAATTGACGCAAAGATATAGGACCAAATTTGCAACAAAAAAGATATGGGACCAAACAAGATATATATACATAGATACACTTTCATGCTTTCAATGAGACTTACTTGTAGCGTCTATTAGGGGCCACCATGACAAAAAGCATCCTTTCCCAAAATTGGTTTCCGGGAAGACTATCAATGGCCATGTATGCAAAATATCCCCACAAAACTGAAGTGGGAATCTTCTTAATGAGAGGCATTGCAAAAACTGAACCTCCAACCAACACTGCCTGCAACACATTACTCATTCTCTGCTCATTCACTCTCACAGGAAGGTGTTCATCAATGTGCTTCTCTGGGTCAAACTTCTCAATTACTGCATCATCATTTTCCTTCTTCTCTTCCCCTTTTAGCACTGCCTCTTTCAGATCCTCCAGCTCTTTCTCCACACCACATGTCTACAAAAAAATATAATAAAACAATCATGATGAATATGATGAATGAGATGATTAATTGAATGAATTCAAATGCTCTCATTGAGTAAATAAAAAATATCTTTTAGGTCGGTCCAATCCAAGTCAACTCAATTGAAGATGGTTCAAAATGGGTCAACCTTCTTAACAATTGAAAGCTCCAAACCGAGTCATCTTCAATCTCAGGTCTAGTAATAACTTTGGATGTGATTAAAGATGTAAAAATAGACTCATTAGATTAGTTTGTTTAACCCATATAAAATGTGAGCTGAGTTGTAATTTTTGTCTCACCAAATAATTCTTTTTGTGTAAATCAACTCATTTATCTCATAACTTGTACCTTTGACAATTCTAGTTGTAATGGAATTTATGAGGTGAGTGAGTAATAATTAAGAAACTCACATTCTCAATTGGGCTTTGTTCCATTTCTATGAAGACTGCTTGCATGTTTCCATATATCTCAGAGTTGCTTGCTTTCTTCCTTATGCTTTCCTTTGCACTCTCCATCATCTTCCTCCGAATCAACTGCCAACAAAAATACCAACCACAATACTTTATACAACAATATATATATATATATATATATCTTATATTACATGAATCCACCCATTTCTGGTTGTCCACATTTTAAAACTATAGTACAAAATCAATAATAAGAGGAAAATTATTATTTGATCCATTCTTTTTTACTGAGTTAACGATTTAGTCCCTCATTTTTTTTTGGTGAACTCTCATTTATTTTAGATATATATTTGCGTGCCCGTTAGGGCACGCAAAGCCCCTAGTATATATATAATGACAAACTCATCAATAGCCCATCGATGGCCCATTAACGGTCCACTAGCCACCCCATACCTCATCAAGCCCAATCACTTTGGATATTAGACCTGGGCTCTACTATGGGCCAATCTGGATAAACTTTTTTTAATTTAAAAAATAACATTTCAGTCCATAATTATGTTTAGGATAATGTTAGCCTTTTTCAATGCTCCTCTTTTTTAAAAGGCAAAACTACTTTTTTTTTTTCCCTTAAATTTTAAATCAATTTTTAATTTTATTCTCAAATCTCAATATTTGTTTACTCTCAATTTCGTCTCCAATGTTTTATATTTTAGTCGGATTTATCCTTTAACTAACTTCTTTCGATAAAATAATGACAAACTTTATTGTGTTTTTCATTCTAAATTAGGATTTGAGTTGTTTTTTATATAAATTTTACATTACATGTCATTAGCCATATATAATATCTGTCGTCAATATTTGGTTAAAGTAAAAGCAAATAATAAAATCGATCAAAATATGAAATTTGGAGACAAAATTGACAGTAAACAAACATTGGAGATGAAATTGAAAATTAATGTAAAGTTTGGAGACCAAAATGATGTACCTACCTGTTTCTTGAGAACAGCAAGGCTCTTGGTGTGCATGGGGGATTGAGGAAGAACTCCATTGGAAGGTGGCAAACCAATTAAACCACAAAGCAGAGTCTGCAGATTAATTTAGTATAATCAAGACTTCATGAGTACCAAATACATAATGATATAATCAGAGAGAAAAAAGATACAGAAAGTAATAAGTACCATGAATCCCAGAAGCAAGATATCATAGTGATAAGCTGAAGGTTTCTTGAGATTGAACTCCTTCTGTTGTGCCAATTGGGAAGCAACACTGTGATCAAAGAAGTAAAGCCCTGCTATCATCAATGCAGGAATTATGGCACCAAATACATATGCAACTGGTACCTTCACCATGTCCTGCACCAAATATTGCCATATAAGTATATAGAGACAATTCCTAAATTTGTCCAAAAACTATGCTTTAGTTTATGAACTTTGAAAATATATACACTTTTTGAACCCTAAATTTTTTTTTTTTTATACAAACGTCAACTATTTAGTTATTGAAAGGTTATATATGGGGTTAAATAATTGATGTTTGTAAAAAAATAATGGACCAAAAAACATATTTTTAATATCTAGGGACTAAATCGTAATTTTGGGACAATTTCAAGGATTGACAGGCGAGTTTTCCCTAGTATTTATGTATATACATATTGAGTAAAGATACAATTTGGTCCCCGAAAGATACAGTTGACAACTCAATATCTGAAAGTTTGTTTACACACTTTAATCCTTGAAAGTCGTGGAGGCAATATAGTTTAGTCCTTGACAACTCAATATGTATATACATAAATACTAGAGAAAACTCACCTGTCAGTCCTTGAAAGTCGTGGAGGCAATATAATTTAGTCCTTTAAGCCTAGTTTTTAAGGACTAAAATATATTGGTTCCATAACTTTCAAAAACTAAGAAATATAAACTAAGCTTTCAAAGACTGGGTTGTTAACTTGTATATCTTTCGGAGACTAATTTATCAGTGTACTCTCTCTCCCTCTCTCTCTCTATATATATATATGAAATGTCATGTTTCCGTCCAAAAAAAAAATGTCATGTTGTATCTGATATTATGGTATGAGTATCTGAAATAAAGGTTATTATTACATTGATGACTGTCCAATGGTGTAAAGAAGTAGAGTCCCAAGCAAGAGGAGCAAAAAGCCTTCTGGGAACTCCAGATGGGAGAGTCTTAGGCACTGTGAAGGACAGAGCTGTCCACACCACCACCATTAATGGCACCCCATAATCTGGTAAGAAATTTCTCATTTTCCCTATACAAAAGAGACACAAATATGGTCAGCTTAAAGAAAACTGATTGAACAAAACTTAAACGTATATATATATATATATGTGTGTGTATAAACTTGATGATGACATGACACTAGAGGCTGACCTGTGCCATATAACCATGATCTGGCTTTTCTGATCTTCAGAGAAGAGAAAAGAAGGCCAAAAGTGAATATAATCCCCAACAATCCATTTGCATAAAGCCACTGAAACTGGTTCTTCTCTGATGATGGGTTTTCCTCTTTTGGAACCTTGAACTCACTCACCACACCCTGCATGCACAATTCATCACAACAAGACCAATATGTGTCAGTTAGACTTAGGCATCATCTTTTATTTTTTTCAGTAAACTAGCATTCTAGTCTCTAGATTTTATGGGAGTTGTCATTGCACTCTTATGATTTTTGGAAATGTTTGGTTTAGTCTCTAAAAATTTATAACTCATCACAAGTTATTCTCTCCATGAACAGACTAATACTGTACATAATATTTAGGGGCTAAATCAAATATTTCAAAAATTCTAGGATTGAAGTGACAACGCTCACATAATCCAAGGTTTAAATTGATAGTTTACTCTTTTTTTTTTTTGGATTAAACATACTACTTGGTCCTTAAAAGATACACAAATTGACAACTCAATCCCTGAAAGTTTAATTTATACACTTTAGTACTTGAAAGTCATGGTGGCACTACAGTTTAGTCCCTTAAGCCTATTTTATAAGAACTAACCTGTAGGGGCAAAATGACTAAAATGTATTGGTTCCATGACTTTCAAGGATTAAAGAGTGTAAACTAGACGTATAAGAATTGAGTTGTTAACTCATGTATTTTTCATGGATCAAATTATGGTACTCTATTTTTTTTTCCCATCTATGTGCTATGTTGCTAAATTAATTAAGTCTTCGCAAACAACAGAAAACTGAGTTAATTACGTACCTTGATGGCCTCTTGAATGAACAAGACTGAGATCAACATCCCAAATAGCTCACCAGCTATTCTAGTGAATCTATTGACTATTGCACCAGCATTGAAAACTGCTAGAAGAATCAAAAAGAGTGCAGTCCAAACACATACCCTGACAAATAAAGGAATCTTAATTCTCAGGTAATATGAATATATGACATATTAATATATAGTGTCTATGATGACCCCACCTCAAACTCTGTCATTTATGTACAAATTACTAAGAGATAACTTATTTTTTAGACTTTAAGTTTGTCTTAAAACTACAATTTAGTCCTTAGATATTGAAAATACACTTTTTGGTCCCTGATTTGTTTTGCTATAGTTCTCGCAAGTAACACTTCAGAGACTGAATAGTTTACATTTGTCAAAAAAATCAGGTATCAAAGTGTGTAATGTCAATATTCAAGGATTTAATCATAGTTTTAGGACAAATTCAAGGCTAAAAAAATAGGTATTTTTCAATTACTAATGTTCTTACCATCCGGCCCAAGCCAAAAAGAGCTCTTTTCCCAAATCATTCCTATCTTTGGCAAAATTGTACAAGTAAGTGTACATGATGATGGTAGGTTCTGCAACTCCTAGGATTAAAAGAGGCTGGCCTCCAAGAATTGAGTGTATGATTCCACAAATAGCAGTAGAAGCCAATGTTTCTACTGAACTCAAGCTTCCATCTTTAACAAAAAAAAAAGCCAACATAATATTAGAAGGCCATGAAAGAATGTCCAAGTTCTTCTATACATGAAGCAAGCAAGAAGAAGAAGAAACCTGTGTCTCTATTGAGCTGCTCCCCAAATGCAATGACAGGAAGGGCAGAAGCAAAGAAAATATAGGTAGTTGGTGCCAAAATCCTATATAAAAGAAGAAGAAAGAATTAGAGATTTGTGCTTTGAAATTAAATAAAATGCATAAAAACCCCCTGGATTTTGAACTTTTATTTCATACAAATAACCTCTTTTATTAAAATTTTCGTTGAAAAATCAAGAAATTAATTTTCACTTTGAGATCAATATAAAATATGTAACAATAATCATAAAACTATGGGAAAAAAAATTATAAAATCAAAAGTTCACGGGTCTTTTTGGGAAATTTTCAAAGTTCAAAGGGGTTTTTATGAAAATTAATGAAAAGGTTTTGTACATTTTAACCATTGAATTATGAACTATAGTATGAATTAGAGGCAAGAAAATTACCCAAATCCTGAACAGAGGCCAGAAACCCAATCTTCCTTGTAAAACTTTGCTCTTCCTTGAATATCACCTATTACACCCTTGAATGGAGACTTCATGTTCTCCATTTCTGCAACCAAAAAATAAAAAGAATTAGAGATTTATATAGACCAAAGGGTCTCTGAAAGTTTTAACTTTGGAGACACGTAATCACAAAACTGATAATGAATTCAAGAAACAGAGGAAGCAAAAAGAAAAAGAAAACAGGAAAAACTCTGCCTTCATAATTTGAACAAGTTTCTTTTGGGAAAGAGTAGTGAATGAAGGGAAGTAAATGCAATTTCTTGTTTCAGTAAAATCCAAAAAATAAAAACTTTCCATATCCCAAATTCCCAATATAGTTAGTTAAGCACAGCATGTGCATCTATGGTAGCCGAAAATCTCTCCTTGATCATAAAAGAAGAACTTTTTGAAAATTGAAAACATGAAGAAAGAAGAAAGTTACGAAACCCAGAATTCAATGCTAATAAAGTTTCCATCTTTGCATAATCCCATTGTTCCCATCATTTTTAATGTCACAAAACAAAAAAAATTACACCCCTTTGTACTCAAATGCGAATGTAATGAAAACAAAGAAAAGAAAAGAAGGAAGAACTTTTTGGATTAGGAAAGTGCATTAGAGAAGAAAAAAAACATAAGATTGGTGTTTAATTTCTTGAAATCAAAATATATCAAATCTCGAAAATCCCAATAAAGCTAAGCAGAGTATGGATTTTGAAAATTGAAAACATGAAGAAAGAAGACAAATATGAAACCCCCAGAATTCAATGCTAATAAAGTTTCCATCTTTGTATAATCCCATTGTTTCCCATCATTTATAATGTCAGAAAACAAGAATTTTACACCCCTTTGTACTCAAATGCCAATGGAATGAAAACAAAGAAAAGAAAAGAAAAGAAATGATAGTTTGGACCCAAAAAGAAAAAGTGACTGAAAATTTAGAATACCAGAATTGTTGTGGTGGCGGCGAGGCTCGCCGGAGAGATCACCGGAAATTTTGGACGACGGTGGATGATGGTGGTGGTTTGAAGAATGAAGAGAAGTAAGTGATGAGAATCTTTGAAAGACTCGCGGGAACTTATATAACGTTTTCTTCTTCTCAATTCACAATGCTTTTGCTATGACTGAGGTTGTTGGCGTCTTTAATTTCCTACTGCTTTTTTCTAAAATTAAACGAGGATTTGATTCCCAACTTTTATTTTAGGTTTGATCATTCCTTTGTCTTGTATAATTTTATTTAGAGATTATATATATATTTTTTTGATAAATTATGGTATCTTATTCTATGGACCGATTTCATTTTGGTATCATGTTTTTTTAAAAGTGACACTTTGGTATCATGCTCACCGTTGGCATTTTAATACCGTGTTCTTTGCACCGTTAACACTTTGGTACCTATTTTTTTCATGATTTGTTACCATGTTCTATCTTTTTTAGGGTACCAAAGTATTAACGGTGTAAAGAACAGAGCACCAAATTGTCAAAATGGTACCAAAATGTGAATAGTGCAAAGAACATTGTACCAAAGTGAAATTGGTTCATACAACATCGTACCGAAGTGTAATTTATAATGTAGAGATTTTATATTATTATAATTCTTTTAATTAAGTTCTTTTGATTTTATAAATCTTTTCTTTGATCCTTGGATTTTTTTTTTGAAAAAAATGGATTTAGTTGTTAGAGTTAAATTTTTGTTATTACATTATTAATTTTTTTATTTGATTTATTATGTATCATGTTATTTGAATACATTTATATTTTATATGTCAATAAAATAGGAAAATTAGACAAAAATTAAAATTGACTAAAGCCAATATATGGTATGTAAATTGTAATACAGTTAATGATAAACATATATACTTGAAGTGTAAAAATCATACATATTTTTTTCACTCACTAAAAAAGATTCAAAACTATATAGCTCTAATAAAATTTTTTGAATCATGAATATTATGGGAAATCACATCAATATATTTGACATTTTTAGAGGGATTTAGGTTGAAACTTGCAGTTCAGGAAAAAAAAAAAAAAAGGTTGAAACTTGCAGACTTATAGTATATAAACTATTTTTAAATCATGAATGAATATTTAAATATATGATATATATATATATACGAGTTTAATAGAAAATATATTCAACATATATTTGTATTATTAATAAAGGATAAAATATAAAACATTGTAGAAAATATTTTTTTATCATTTTTTTAAAATATAATAAAATAATCATCTATTACTTTTTTTTTCTTTCAATGTTTTAATTTATATCAACAGTTTTTAAAAAATACTATTAGTATTCATTTCAGCACATGCAAAACTCAATCATATATATGCATGCATGTTACATATATATGTATTATGTGTACATGACAAATTTGGTATACCTAGCTACTTCAGGCCAAAAGAAAATTTGGTAAAGCTACATAAAATAAGTAAATTTAAGGAAAATCTTAAATAAATAAACATGGTTTCTTCTAATTACTTCTTTTATAATAATAAAAACATTTTTAAAAAATTATTAATATATATATATTTAATATTGGAAAAATAAAGAAAAAGTAACTGCATATTCAATTTTTTTTTCAAAGATTTCCCTTTTATCGTTTTTTTTTTGTGAGTTAAAGTTTAGGTGAGTTGGGCCCCGGAGCTCACCAAGGCCAGGGCAGGTCTCAAGGCTCTATGAGCGCTTACAGAGGTACTTACAGATCGCCTACCAACAAGGCCCTTATATCGGCAGTGGGATTTGAACTCATGACCTTGTGGGTTATGAGTTAATTCCTTACCAACTGGGCCGACCTTTGTTGGCTCCCTTTTATCGTTTTTGTATCCCCAAATTATTACTACAAGATGAGTGATGATATTTAATTTAAATAATAATTTTTAGTAATTTTTAAGGTGATATTTAATCTATCAAAAATATTAATATTCTATTTTTAACTTTAAAATATTAATACTTTCTTTGATATTTAATAGTTTACTATTTTAGACATATGTCAAAAATATTAAATATTCTATTTTAGACATAAAAGAAAGTATTATTGTAGCTCTTGCTCTTCGGTTGGCCATTAATTATCATATACCAATGCATATATATTAGACATCAAATCAGATATCACATCAAGTTTAACTTTAGGAAAAAAAAAAATATATCAAGTTTAACTTTTTTTATGGTTGGTATTCTTAAATGCTATTTATGCTTGCAATAAATTTAAGATCCCATTTTTGTAAAAAGGAATCGGATTATCATTGGTACCATATCTGATCTAATATTAATTAGGTTAAAGGTTCATTTTGGTCCTAAATGTATACCCTAATATTCATTTTGGTCTATTATGTTTCAAAATTTTCAAATTAATCCTAAATGTTGGTAAAATGTTTCATTTTGATCCAAACTATTGAATATGGCTCATTTGAAGTTCAAACGTGACAAATTTAGAACTATGTATTGTCCTCAAAGAGTACTTTCTCTATCTAGTTGAGGTCGTCAGCAAATAAGGTCAAATTGGTCCTAAAAATAAATAGCTCGTTTCATGGTCAAATAAGCAAAGTTGGTCATATTTCTCATTTCAAATTCGAATGCGACAAATTCAGATGTATAAGTTCCTCTTAACAAGTCCTTTGAACTTGAAATGAGATACGAGAGAAATATGACCAAATTCAATAATTTGGGATCAAAATGAT
Source organism: Chamaecrista fasciculata (assembly GCA_003254925.1). Classification (NCBI taxonomy): domain Eukaryota; kingdom Viridiplantae; phylum Streptophyta; class Magnoliopsida; order Fabales; family Fabaceae; genus Chamaecrista; species Chamaecrista fasciculata. The sequence continues at coordinate 21,516 of QANZ01021520.1, read as the reverse complement.
ACATTTTACTAACATTTAGGACCAAAATAAAACATTTTGACAACATTCAGGACTAATTTGAACATTTTGAAACATAATGGACCAAAATAAACATTAAAACATACATTTAGGACCAAAATGACACTTTGACCTATTAATTATATGTACTAACGAACCAGCCTTAAATAGTGGAATTATATTTTGGAAGATCAATTGTAAAATTTTCATTTACTTAGTTATCAATATAATAAAATTTCCTTTATAAAAAATGTTGCCAAAAATGTTAAAGGCTAAAAGTGTACTTTTGGTCTCATATCTTTTGCTAAAGTTTCAATTTGATCCATATCTTTTGGTTAGGTGCATAATTGGTCTAATATATTTTTTATTGTAGATTTGGTTTCATATCTTTGAAAACGTTCCACCATTATATTAGTCTCACAATATGGAATTTTTTGCAAAAATATGAGATCAATTTTGTAATCGATCTGACCAAAAGAAATGAGATCAAATATACAATTAGACAAAAAAATATTGGATAGAAAATGCAACAACAAATATATGGGATCAAATTGAGACCTGAGCAAAAGATATGAGATTAAAAGTACACTTTTTTTTGGTAAACGATTAACCAAAGTGGGTTTTTTTATTAAAATAATACATTAAAATATATTATGTATTTCAATATCCTACCAATTTTCTTATTTCCCGAAATGGGATACGCATCAACTCGACACGATTTTAATCTTTAATTTATTTCTGTGAAATCGCGTCGGATGAACACAATTTCAGTACCAACATAATAATGTCAGCGCCGAAATCGTGCCCATAAGGCACGATTTCAGGACTGAAATCGTAGCTTTATTTTATAATGTATATAATTATATCTTATATTATATGGCTCCATCCCTTTCTGGTCGTCTACATTTTAAAACTATAGTACAAAATTAATAATAAGAGGAAAATTATTATTTGATCCCTTCTTTTTTACTGTGTTAACGATTTAGTCTCTCATTTATTTTACATACATATTTGCGTGCCCGTCAGAGCACGCAAAGCCTCTAGTACTATATATGTGAAATTGTGTTCATCCGAAATCGTGCCTTATATAATCATAAATGAAAAATATGTGATTATATACTATATATCAAATTGCTTTATTTTATAATGTATATAATTATAACATAATAATAAACGAGTGAATTATATATAAATAACAAATTAAAATACAGGAAGAATCTAATTAAACTATCGAAAATGTGAACTCATTTTATATCCCATGCATGCATGGCCAAATATAATACTTTGGTTAGTAAGACGACAAATTTATGTTCATCATAATCAACTTGTGGTTCAAAAAATATATATCGCTCTGCTCAAATTTTTTTTCCCTTTATAATCACATATTTTTCATTTATGATACTTTTTGGCATAACATGAAGAAGTGGGGAAAACCATGTAAAACACAAGTACATTATCTGTCATTTTATTCTGGACAACAAAATTTGGAAATAAAAACAAAAGAGGAAGAATATTCATAGCACCAGCAAATTCAAATATAAAAAAATAATATACATTACATTTTTTTGTGAGTATATAAATACATAACTTTTTATTATATGTGTAGGGAGATATATTAATTTCTCTATTTTCATAAATAGTTTACAATTTTTTGTTCATCGTGGTCAACAAAATATTGTTGAATGTGTTTCAATAAAGTAAAAGATTCTTGTGTATAACACATTAATTTCTTGAACGTATGTGCATATATGTTGTTAATTTTAATTAAAAATAACCAAATAAATATATTATAGGATATTAGAGCCTAGTAATTAATTAACTAATAGATTTTCCTTTCTGATATACAAAGTCTTCTTTCATTATATCAACTTATTTATTAAGTTTTATTTTTTATTTTGGCTAGAGGAATGGACAAAATACGTGGTGTTAGTCCTTATTCTCATATTTATTAAGTTTTATTTGTTATCAAGTTATATTTATATATATATATACTATATTATATGGCTCCACCCCTTTATGATTGGTCAAAATTAATGAATTAAAAAATTAAAAAAGAAAAAAAAAATTATCACTCTCTCTCCCCACTTCTTTAAAAAAATAATTGAATTAAAAAAATGTAAAAAATAATTAAAAATTAAAAAATGCGACCACTGTCTCCCCCCACTCACTCTCCTCATATGAGGTAATTTCAAATTGGTCCTAAATATTTTATTTATTTTAGATGAGTCTTACATATTTTTATAATTTCTCAAATTGGTCCCAAACTTACTCTTTTATCAATATAAAAATTTAATATAATCTTCAACTTTAAATCAATTGGTAACGGGCACGGCAAGCCCCTAGTATATATATATATATATGTATATTAGGCGACAAAGATTTAATTGGACTCGATATTCGTACTTATGTCATGTATTATTTTATTAAACCGAAATTACTATATAATCTCAAGCAATAATCTATCGGCCTTGTCTTCTTCTTCTTCATGTTCTTCTTCCTTCAGCTTCTTGTCTCTGTTTTCCAAAACCTACCATACATCATCCAGCATATATAAGCAAAACATTTTCTTTTTTTAATTTCTTTCTTCTTTGCATGGTGTTCTATCGCCAGACGGAACGATCTGGAACAACATATTGTTTAAATAGAATAGAAGAACATCAATTAATAAGAAATAGGTTTAGAAGAAGACCAAGAATATGACATCATGCATGACAAATGGCAAGAAATATATATATATACACACAGTCACTCTTTTAGAGTTTTTTCTTTAATAGGGTCTACCTCAAACTATATATATATATATATATATAATAAAATAGAGGTCAAATTGCATTTTTGGTCTTATACATTTAGAGTGAATTTCAATTTAGCTTATCTTTTTTTCCCTTACAAAATTGGTTCTAGATATTTTCATAAATTTTCAATTTTGGTTCTAACGACTAAATGAGATTATATCTCTGTCGTTTCAAATTCAAATGTCACAAGCCGAAACTACATGTTTTTTATGAATTATTTTTCTATTCAGTTAAGACCAACAACAAAGTCAAATAAGACCTTAAAAGTAGGCCCTCATCTCATAGTCAAATAAGCGAATTGAAGTGATGATATAAGCTACTCTTGAAGAGTCTTTGCAATTCAGTTGGGACCGTCAACAAATTAAATAAAAGGGTAAAATACAGGAAAGGTACCTGTGGTTTGGCCTAATCTCACTTTTATGACATGTGGTTTCAAACGTTGCACATTAGGTACCTGTGTGTTTCGCCGTTAAACAGAAGCAGTACTTGTGTAATTTTCCGTTAAATTTTTGACGGAAAAAGTAGTACTTGTGGTTTCAAAAGTTGCACATTAGGTACCTGTGGTTTTGCTGAAGCTTGAACTACATATTAGCTTCATATTTTGAACATTAAACGATGAAACCCAACACTCTCTTCATCTTCATCATCGTCTTCTTCCCATAAACTCAACAAACCCTCATTTCTCATACGAATTTCAAATTTCACTCATCAAATTAAATCAGAAATCACACACACACACACACACACACATAGATATACATTAATCAGAAATCACCCGAATTATCATCTCCAAATTTCTCGGCGGATTTTGAAGCAATTTCAAAGATTTAGGGTTTCTAATTTGATTTGATGAAATTAGGGTTGTTGAAATTGCAGATCACAGAGGGTTTCTGTAATACCCCAAGGTACCATGTTAGACATTAGACTTAGCATTTGACTTAAAAGTAAATTGTGTAGTTAATCTAGAAGTCCTTATGAGCTTGTGGTTAAATTTTGAGAGCAACCTGACAAAAAATTTTATCCGTGTTTCATTTTAATTTTATTATAAGACACTTTTGAGTAAGAAATAATAAATTATAGGTATAATATTTTTTAAAGGAAAATATATATTTGGAACCTACTATTTTCAATGAATCCAACAATATTATTTTTTTTCAAAAATCTCTATTTCTAGAACTTTTGAGTTTTAGGGACTGTTTTGAAAGAATTTAAATGTTTTTGGGCAATACTATGGATCTAGCCTCTTTCTCCTTGCATCAGAATTACTTTTTTGCCCCCCCAAATTTGGCCAAAATAGAAAAACAACCCTTTCTTTAACGGAAAATTACACAAGTACTGCTTCTGTTTAACAGCGAAACACACAGGTACCTTATGTGCAACTTTTAAAACCACACGTCATAAAAGTGAGATTAGGCCAAACCACAGGTACCTTTCCTGTATTTTACCCTAAATAAAATCATATCACAAGCTTGAAAGTGGGTTTGGGACCAAAGAGTAAAAAATTATGAAAAATTGGTTCCGAACCCTCTTTCGAGTCTGATTTTACCTCATTTCTTGATACTCTAAAATAGATAAAAAATGACTCGTCAAGAGTATATATAACTCAACTCTGAATTTGTCGCATTCGGACTTGAAATTAAAAAGATATGGCCAACTCATTTGACCGTGAAACAAGCAATCCACTTTAGCTCGATTTGACCTTGTTCGTTGACTGTCTCAATTGGACTTAGAAAATACTCATCAAAAGCAACATTAGCTCCTGGGCCAGATGGTATCCATGCTGCTTTCTTTCAGAATAATTGGGGTGTTATTAGTAGCACTGTTTGTGAGTTCATAAAGCTTTGTTTCAGAGATCCTCAGCACATCAAACGGGTGAATGAGACTATTTTGGTCCTTATCCCAAAAACGGAGTCTCCTGAGAGCATTCGACATCTTCGTCCTATTGCCTTTTGTAATGTCATCTACAAATGCATTACTAAAATCATCTCTATTCGTTTAAAGCCTGTCATGGATACTCTTGTGAATCCCTCTCAATGCAGTTTTGTTGGTGGGAGGTCTACTACAGACAATATTATTATTGTTCAGGAAGCTATTCATACCATGGAGAGAAAGAAGGGTAAGAAAGGGATGATGGCGATTAAAGTGGATCTTGAAAAGGCCTATGATCGTCTTGACTGGAGATTCCTTGAAGATACCCTCTCTGAAGTTGGTTTATCTGGGCAGTTGGTTGGGGTTATCATGGAGTGTGTTACCTCTGCTAAAATTAATGTTCTTTGGAATGGCTCTCTCGCTGACTCTTTTAGCATGGAAAGAGGTGTGAGACAGGGTGACCCACTCTCCCCCTACCTTTTTGTGCTTTGCATGGAAAGGCTTGGACATATTATTGAGAATTCTGTCAACAATGGTAGATGGAAGCCGATTTCTCTTTCCAAAAATGGGCCTAAGTTATCTCACCTCTTCTTTGCTGATGATTTAGTCCTCTTTGCTGAAGCTTCGATTTCCCAGGTTGAGGTAATTCTTGAGTGTCTCAATTCCTTTTGTTCTGCCTCAGGTCAAAAGGTCAGTGCTGAGAAAACAAGAATTTACTGTTCTCGGAACATGAGTTTGAATATTAAGCAAGAAATTAGCAATGCTTCGAAGTTCTCTCTGACGGCTAATCTTGGCAAGTATCTGGGTGTGCCTCTTCATCAAGATAGAGTCTCAAAACGGACTTACAGTTTTATCATTGATAAAGCTCGTAGAAGACTGAGTGGTTGGAGGATGAGGAAACTTGCCTTTGCTGGAAGAATTACTCTTACCCAATCTGTCTTGGGGTCCCTCGCTACTTACTATATGAATACAACTCTGATTCTGGGAAGTATTTGTGAGGAAGTTGACAAGCTGAGTAGACAGTTTATCTGGGGATCTTCTGAAGGGAGAAAGAAAATTAATCTTGAGGCCTGGGATAATCTTTGTAAACCTAAAGAGGCTGGAGGCCTGGGTCTTAGATCCTCTAGAATCTCAAATTTGGCTCATCTGACGAAGCTTGGGTGGGAGCTCATGTCCAGACCTGAGAAGCTTTGGGTTCAAGTTATTAAAGCGAAGTATGGGTGTGGGGACAAGCAAATTCCTGTTGTTAAGAAAAAAGGTCAGGAGTCCAATTGTTGGAGAGGCATTCGGCATGCTTGGGGTTATGTGGAGAAAGGCATCAAATGGAGAGTTGAGAATGGTTCTCAGGTTAAATTCTGGTCTGATGTTTGGGCTGGTAAGGATAATCTTCTTGATCTTGCCAAGATGCCTTTTGATATGGATAACCTTCAGAAGAATGTTTGTGACTATACCCTGCATGATGGGGAATGGAATTGGAATATTCTTCAGCAACAACTTTCTACACGAGGTTTAATGAAACTTGCGTCTTTCCTTCCCCCTAAGTCTAGTGATGGGGATGATAAAGTTGTTTGGCATTTTAATAGTGATCAAATATTCACTGTTAAGTCTGCCTATAATCACATTGCTGGTGCCTCTAATGCTTCCACTAATCGTGTTTGGAATTACATTTGGGATTGGCATGGCCCCCAGAGAATCAAGACTTGTGTGTGGTTAGCTGCTAATGAAAAATTGCTCACCAACCATAATAGAGCTCATCGTGGGATGGCCACATCTGGTGAGTGTCGATTGTGTGCTAATAATATGGAAACTTGTATTCATGTAATGAGGGACTGCGTGATTGCCAGGAGGTTCTGGGAGAAAGTTGTACCTCCCTCTAAGTGGCAGGTTTTCTTTTCTGGAGATATCAAGCATTGGATTCAGACCAATATGAATTCATCTCATGTGTGGAGAGACAATGTTCAGTGGAAGACTTTCTTTGCTACTGGTATGTGGTCTCTTTGGAATTATAGGAATAACTGCATCTTCAATCCTAGTGCTAATGGTTGGGGAAGTGTGTTTGACAAGACTCTCTTTAAGGCTTCTGAAGTGGAGCTTTACTGCGCCAATCTGGGCAAAATGAGACTTGGGAGGACTGAGAGTTTCATCAGGTGGAATTTCCCTACTCACGGTTGACACAAGTGTAATGTCGATGGGTCAAGTTCTCAAGGTGGCCTGATTACTGGCTGTGGCGGTGTAATTAGGGACTGTACTGGTCGGTGGATTATGGGATTTACAAAAGGCTTGGGAACTGGTTCAGTCCTTACAGCGGAGATCTGGGCGGTAATTTCAGGGCTGGAAATTTCTTGGGATCTTGGAATTAGAAGGCTTTGGTTGGAAAGCGATTCTCTAGCTGTGGTTAACCTCATGAAGAATGGTTGTGCGGCTTCTCATCCTTGCTACAATCTCGTTAACCATGCTCGTCATCTTTGTAGAAGAGATTGGAATGTCTCCATCGCTCACACTCATCGTGAAGGCAATCGAGTCGCTGACAGTCTTGCAAATGCCGCTACTGGTGTCGACTTCCAAGTGAAGATGCTTCCCTCTCCTCCCTCCTTCTGCTTAAACCTTCTAAGGGATGACGTGGCTGGTGTGTCATTCCCTCGTTTTATTGTTGTTTAGCTTTCTATTAGCTCCCCTGTTCTCTCTTTTCTTTGGAAAAAAAAAAAAAGCAACATTAGCTCTAGACTTGACATTCGTACTTGAAATAAGAGATATATGGTCACATTTATTTGTTGGGACTGACAAGGAAAAATTTATGAAAATATGACAACCAATTTTGGAACAAGAAAAAAAAATAACCCAAACATATGAGCCAATAATATATATATAGGCCAAAGTACACTTTTGGTCTCATCATTTACTCAAAACTCAATTTGATCTTGTATCTTTTTTTGTTGCACTTTTGGTCTCTTATCTTTTGGTTAAGTGTGTAGAATTGATCTCATATGTTTGCAAAAATTTCACCATTAGTTACACAAAAATATAAGATCAATTCTGCAACCTGACCAAAAGATATGAGACCAAAAGTGCAATAAAAAAATATACGGGACCAAATTGCGACCTAAGCAAAAGATATGAGATCAAAAGTGCACTTTGACCTATATGTATATGTTACATATTATATTATGCATATATTAAAAATATAACCTTTTTTTGAACATTTACATTAGTTACATTACATACGCAAGAAGGCAAATGATGGAAGCAAATCATATTTTATGAATTAATAACAAATTAAATTTTGGCTTATTCCAACAAAAAATATTTTCTGAAAGAAAAATTCACCGACCAAATCACTTGATCTGTTCTTTTCCTTCTTTCACTGGCCTAATATAAGAAGTCATTTTTGCTGAGCGTTAATTGAAATAAATTAATATATAAATCATAAGTTCATAGCCATAACTAAAACAACTAAGATAAGCATAACGAAACTATATTTTAGTTTATTATTGACTTGAATATATTTGTAGTTTTAAAATGGAGATATATCTTTAAAGACAGTGGCTATGATTGTATGTACGTGGAAGAATTCGAGTGGAAATTAAAGCTTAACTATTCTCCAAGTCGGTTGGAATTAATATTGGAAAAAAATAAAGGATTAATTATGTTCACCCATATAAAGGTTTCACCATACATAATTACATATATACACACACGACACGTATATATATATATATATATATATTGGGACCAGCCTATTTGAAAATGCATGCATGGGAATGGTCAAGCACGCAAAATTGAACGAGAAAAATTCTCAACTTCATATATATTCATCGTATTGATTTCATAGTATACACACAATCTATATATGAAAACGTTTGAAAATGAAGCAAAAGGAAAAGGAAAAAGATCGAGCAAAGACAAATGCCAACAATGAAAATGAAATGTTGAGAAAGAGAGAGAAAGAGAAAGAGAGATCAATATATAAGTGGAGTAAGTGAAGGCAAATTATGTTATGTGGTTGGTAGATGATCATACAAAGAAATCAAAATGAGTGGTCTAAAATTGTGACAGTTATACACTGATTGAGATTGAGTTTAATAGAAAATGTGTCAATTTATGTTAAAAATAACTAAATAAATAAACAATTTCTTTAGGATGACATAAATCTATTTTAAAAATTTTAAGTTTATAATGTTATCGAATTGTAAAACTATAGAGATTTTAAATTTTTCTTTTCTATCAGTTCTTAGTTATTAGAGAATTCAAATATTATAATTTTGTCATATTATCTATTTTTTAATGTTATTAATTTTGTCATTTTTGTATTGGTCAAAACCTTAAATTATTTCCAAATGTATGGGGTAGATTTTAAATTGATCTTAAATGTTTCATTTGCTTCAGATTGATCCTATATGTTTCTAGAATTTCTCAAATCAGTCCCAAACTAATGAATATGCGGTCATATCTCTTTCATTTCAAGTCTTTCAAGTTCAAATATGAGTGATCCATATCTAAAGTTTGTTTTTATGAGTATTTTCTCTATTCAGATAGAGTCTTCAATAAACAAGGTCAAATCAAATCTTGAAAGTATATCACTCGTTTCAAAGTCAAATAACCAAACTTGGTCATATCTCTCTTAGCTCATTTCAAGTTTGGATGCCACAAGTTTAAAACTATGTGTTAACTCTTGACCATTAGCAAATGAGGTCAAATCATGTCTCAGAAGTAGGTGTGGGACCAATTTGAAAAATTATAGCAACATGTAGGACCAATTTAAAATAAATGAAACAGTTATAACCAATTTGAAATTTACCTCATACATTTGGGACCAATTTGAGGTATTATCATTTTTATTTACAAAATCAACAATCAATATCAAAGTTTTTTTTTCTTTAATGTGTGAACCTTTATTAGGGTTGTAGTGTAATTATTTGACAGTAGATTCATGAAGGCTAGTAAGTCTCCATTTTGATTGCTCTTTATCAGTAATTTTCACCATCAATTTCTCTTAAAATAAATAAATTTACCTTCAAATTTGTGTTTGAAGAAGTTTCAAGTTTAATATTTGACAATATTTTGAACAAGTTCAAAAACAAGAGGGATGAAGTGAAAACAAAAAAAAAAGGTAGAGATCAAAATCATAACACTATCTCGAACAAAATTATTTTTAATAAAAAATAATTATGAAAAATCTAAAAGAAAAAATTGGAATAGGTAGAAGAAGTCAAGAAGATGATGAAGAAGAAAATGATGAGAAAGCTCAGAATTTGAAACTTCAACTACAACAGCTAGCACATGCAAAATTCAACTTAATGCTTCAATATACGGTGATTTGATGGGGACTTTAATTTGTTTGGAAGTGTCAAAAAAAAGTATAGCAGTGAATTTTAGTAATCACAGAATAATTACTATATATATATATACATATATAAATACTTTTATATTAATTATATTCAATTGGATTCATTATTATAGACAAGGTTGTCAAACTCGAGAGTTTAACTAAACTCGTGAAGGGGGGTAAACTCGGATCGTAAACTCGCCGAGTTTACCTACAGAATAAAATTTACACATATATATCATTTTCTCTAAGTGTAAAATTAAATCAAAATACATTCATAAATCATATTACATACCCATCCCCTAGTCACAAACTCACATTCATACATTCATCCATTCATAAATCATACATTAACATATTCACATTAACATACCCAAATTCACATTCATACATTCAGACATTCACAAACTCACAGCCGATGAAATAACAAAGATAGATTAAGTTTATATTGACACATACCCAGCGGCAGCAAGCAGCGACAGCAGCAGGGAAAGGCGTCGACGACATCGTCGGAAGGCGTCGACGGCGCGGCGAGTTGCAGAAGGCAGAGCAAGTCGAAGAAGGGAGAAAATTTTGAAGGCAAGTCGCAAGAGGCAGAAAAATTTGGCAAATTATTGTCGAAGATAGATTAGGTTTAGGGTAATTTTAAGTGTGGGTCGGTTTTTTTATGCTTGGGTTGGTTTTTTTTGCTGAATGGGTTGGTTTTATTTGACAAAAACCAAAAAAAAAATAAGTAGTGAACTCGCCGAGTTTACTGCAAACTCGCGAGTTTACCGAGTTTACGAGTTAAAACTCGAGTTTACTCCGAGTTCACCCCAGGTCCGAGTTTGAGCCGAGTTTACACGATTTTAGGGGGTAAACTCAGCGAATTTACGAGTTTACGAGTTAAAACTCTAGTTTGAAAACAATGATTATAGACTTATAGTAGTAATAAAATTAACAAAATTTGGTAAAACTTTATTTTATATACATATATGGTGATGGTGATGGTAATTAACTGCATTTTGTCAAAACAAATATATTCCACATGCATGTATGAAAGTGATTATGTGAAAGTGAAGGTTGGAACTTGGAAGAGAATTCCTTTGGTCAAAAAGTAATTGGAAAAATTGGAAATTAATCAAAGAAAATGAAATTATGCATACAGAAATATCTTTACTGCTTTGTTGAAAAAGTAGGCACTTTTTGTTTTTTTTTTCACTTTCAAAATAGCCCCCAAGTAACGAAATAGGCTATATCTTTTGAACTTCCTCTTCTTTATCTCTCGTTGATTCGTCAATTCTCATTTTAATTAATTAAATAGAAATTACTGGAAACCCAACTATTTATTAATTAAATCAGCAACAGTTTTGTCTAACATGGTATATGCAAAATTATGTTTTGTTAAAAAGGAACATGGTACCTTTGTGTCTATTCAAGGTTGGTCCAAGTATCAAAATTATTCATATGATTAAGGTAATTAAGCATAATGAACAATAATGTTTTATATATTGAAATATAAAAATGTTAAATATCAAATCTTACATTGAACACAAGTCAAAAAGATGTTTTTATATTAACTCACATATAACCAGAGTTTAGATACATGAGGCCAAAAACCAAAAATGGGGCAAAACCCCAAGTATGCCTATCTCCTATAATTTTCCTTCTACAAGTTGAAACATGAGCCTATGCTTCCTTCTGTAAATTCTCAAAAGATGTTAGATTGTTGTTTGCAAAAGTGAAACATAAACTACTTCCATCAAAGTATATATATGATTTTTAACGATGAGACATCAAAAATTAGACTTCATTTTAAGTCTCTCCTTGACCCTTTGTATCTGCTCTGTTTGCTTCTGTAAGGAAAACAGAAGTTAAAGAGTGATGCATTAGCAAAATATAATAGAAGTTTATTCTTCATGTAGTTTTCTAAATACCATGAATTCAGTTCTTGATGATTATAAGGGATAAAGAAATGATTTTTTTCTTATTAGACTAGACTTAGGAATTCTTAAGTCACTAGAGTAGTAAACATATAAATTAGTCTATAAAAGATACACAAGTTATTAACTCCTTTGAACATCGTGAAATTAATATATTTAAGTCATTTTGTCCTTACAAATTAGTCACTAAAAAATGGGCTTAAGGGACTAAGTAGTATTGCTTCCACAATTTTCAAAGACTAAAGTGTATAAACTAGACTATTTGACTCCTTCAAAAAATAGCTTATTCACATACACTTTAAAGAATGGACAAAATCTCATTTTAATCCCTCAAAAATTCACTTTTTCTTAATTTAGTCCCTCTTTGATTTCTCTTCGCAATTTAATCTCATAATTTGTTTTGTCATCAATTTTAGTCCTTTTGTCTAATTTGTAGATCTTATATAAATTTGTTTTGATAATATGAAAATAAAATTTACTTGTGCACTAATTAAAATATCATTAACTAATGATATCATGTCTTCAATGAAGGATAATATGTCACAAATTGAGTTAATTAAATTGGATAGAAAAACTAGCATCGATAACAAAACAATTTGTTTTGTGAGAGACTACATTAAACAGAGAAATCCGAGGGATTAAATTTAGAAAACACTAATATTTGAGGGACAAAAATAGGATTTTAGTCTTAAAGAATGCATCTTCAAAGATAAATGAGTTTTGAGGAAGGTCAAACCCACCTTGTATAATGCATTCCACCAGGCATCACACTTGTCCTGTAGATAACGCCAATCACAAGCCATTGCATATTCAACAGTATTTGGCTGGGAACAATGTGATGTTGATACTGCTTTTCTCTGCCAAGAGTAAGAAACATATACAATAAATCATAATTTGCAAATTCACAACACAAAAGGGTTAAAAAAAAAAAAAAAGATAATCAGCCATACCATCTCTTCACGATTCCTATGAGGCCTATATCTGTCAATGGTTAAGTGGCCAACGAAGTTTGTTTGCTTAACTGGTTCTCTATAAGTTCCTTTCATGGCAGTGACAGCCCTGCATTTTCCAAATTCATGCGATGATTTTTCTTTTTTCGGCCAAAATTGAGGCTTGTGATATTGAGAATTGGGAGTAGAAGAAGGGACATGTATGGAGAATGATCAAACTCAAAGTGAACTATCAGCACATTGGAATGTTATGACTTGTTATAGAGTGACTTGCAATTTAATCCATCAAATATCATTACTATCAAATTAGTCCCTCAAAGATGACATTCCTTGCAATGTCACCCTTATACTCAAATTGTCATTTATAATTTCATAGTTCAATTAAGAGAATATTAACTCAAAAACTTTTTTGCTTATATGAAAATTTGATTATGAAAGTGATATTATGTTAATTTAATCATTAACATTGAAAGAAATTTAGGTATAAGGGTAACATTGGAAAGAGTTTTATATGTGAGGAACTAAATTGACAGTAATAATCTTTAATGGACTAAATTGAAAGTCACTCTATTTATCAAAGACTAAAATATAATTTTTCTCTTAAATGCCATCCTAAGTTCTTAAGGCTTACATTTCTTGCTACTTACAAGTATAAATAAAACTAGATGATGCCAATGAAAAAAAAAGTCGTCAAGGAATGAACTACCTCCCATCCCCAAGAATTAGGCATCTCCTATTCAACCGAGTTATAGCGGATTCGGCTGCATCTTTTGTCTTGAAAATAACAAAGGCTCTACCTATCAACAGAAAATTGAACAAACAACAAAAAATTGCCGTTCACAACCTCTTTTCATGGATAAAGAGAAAGAGTATAGAACTATATATATATATACCATAGTGTGGGTTGAAAGTAAGGCTCCATTCTATCATCCTTGCCTCCACCTTCTCTTTGAGAGCATGCCAAACAAGATCCTGAAAACAAGTAACACACTTAGTATGACGGTACAGCAAATTATTTATCAGGGCATTGTCTTAAGAAGAGAAAGAAGAAAAAAAAAAAAAAGGGAATGGGAGCTGTAAAGGATATAGAATACCTCTACTTCATATGACGTGTAGGATGGATCCAGATTATTTAGTAAAACAAGGGAGCCTTGCTCTTGAGCTTTACTTAGTCTTTCTTCCCAAGGCTACATAAAAGGTAAAAAAGAAAATCATGTGTAGCTCAAAATTCTATTATAGCTATGAAATAGTCTTGTCTATGATCTCTCTCTCTTTTTTTTATTACCCTCCAAGAGAGGCAATTCCATTTGAGGGGTGGGTTGTCTGTGAACACCTCTTCTAGCGAGGATTTGAACCCGAGTTTACCACATTGTCAAAGACCAGCCCTTTCTGCTAGACTCAACCTCTATTGGTGTCTAAGATCTCTTTTAACTCAACATGGTTGCAAAGAGATTTGAGAATAAGAAATAATGTAAATAATCAATATTTTCAATGTGCACTTCTGAAATAGTTTTTATTTCTTTTCCATATGGTAAAATCTAAAATGAATGTCTAGCAAACAAGAATAGAGTGTCTTATTTTGAACCAGGCTAAACGGTGCTGCATTCAGCAATTGGCTTGAAATTATCAAACAAGCAGGGGACTTCACATTAAAAACTGATTTCTTAAGCTAAAAGTAAAAGAGACTATATTTTTTGTTGGTAAACAGCCTGATAATTTTAAGTAAAAGTCAACTTTGAACAAAAATCTCCAGCAACTATATACCACAAATATTTAGAGCAGAAGCAAGATTAAGAAAACTAGCTAGAACCTCCATTGCTGCCATAAATAATCAAAAGCTCACCATTGGCTTAAACCATTTTCTTTTCTCCTGCAATCATGGATAAAAAAGGTTTAGAACAGCAATTAATGTCATACAAAATTACTTATACAGTTTAGGGTTAGTGAAACATATGTTTTCACCAAAAAAAACTCTCAATCTTTCAATCTTGTTTTGAAAGATGCTCTCAATAAGTTGAACTATTAATTTGGAGAGCAAGAAATATTTTCACCGACATTTTAAGCAGCAAGAGATTAAGGAATTCTATATTACTGTTTAAAAATTAAGAGATTTTTTAAAATACGAGAATGGGGATGAGTTCATAGAGCTTTACATCGCCTAGTCTTTTAGTGACCTCCATAAATTCTCCACAAGTTTTGACTACTTTATCCGATTTAAGCTCGGGAGCATCTTCACAAATCTTCTTTTTCTTGTTATCACCAAAATTCTTGTTATCTGCATAGAGCTTTACATCGCCTGGCCTTTTAGTGACCTCCATAAATTCTCCACAAGTTTTGACTACTTTATTCGACTTAGGCTTGGGAGCATCTTCACAAATCTTCTTTTTCTTGTTATCACCAAAATTCTTGTTATCTGCATAGAGCTTTACATCGCCTGGCCTTTTAGTGACCTCCATAAATTCTCCACAAGTTTTGACTACTTTATCCGATTTAGGCCCGGGAGCATCTTCACAAATCTTCTTTTTCTTGTTATCACCAAAACTCTTGTTATCTGCATAGAGCTTTACATTGCCTGGCCTTTTAGTGAACTCCATAAATTCTCCACAAGTTTTGACTACTTTATCCGATTTAGGCTCGGGAGCATCTTCACAAATCTTCTTTTTCTTGTTATCACCAAAATCCATATCCCTAGTGAACACGTTATCCTCTAGGATCTTCCTCTTTTTAAATGGAAAAGATTTTGATGATGTGTTATTTGCCATGACTTTCTGAGGTTTCACTTCAGCTTTATCTTCACATTTGACGTTTGGCACACCCAAAGAAGAAGTCCTCTTCTTGCTCACGATTCTAGGCCTTGGAACCTTGTTGAAAAAATTCTCCACTGCATAACACATTAAATGAAGTCAAGGAAACTAAAGTATATAGAATGCTACATTACAGCAACTACAGGCCGCTGCTCTATATAAGACATTCCATTCTGTCACAGATTACAAGTCAAGTAGTTGCTATGCTTTATGTAGATTTCTTTTTGTTGCCCACCCAGTCTTCTTATTTGCCATGGTTTATGACTAATCTGAACTCAACCTGAGTCGTGCACCTAACTATGGAGAGGAAGTCTCCCAGCGAAATAGTTGCATTCATAAGGTCTCAAACCCAGAACCTTACTTAAGCGATACCAAACTACTTACCACTTAGACCAATCCGGCATTGGTTTTTTATGTACAATTTAATTCATGACAATAAGGCATATTGAACATCAGAGAATGATCACTGACCTTTGACTCCACCAATGTGATCTGGAAATTCATCCACTATTTTACTTTTTCCAACATCAAAAGCATAGTTGAAAAAGAAGTCAGCCATCTTTATCTCTGCTTCTGACGGCTCAGAATTCCGTTTGTCCTTTGCATTGGAAATGACAATGCATTTTCCAATGATTGCTTCCTAAACGAGTTATTTGGGAGGGGGGAGTAGATAATGTCAAAATACTTTTACAAAATGATAAAGAAGCGATTTTCAACATGACTTACATTTTAAAAGTTAAAGCATCTATATCAAATTTCACATGATACGAAAACACAATACCACTAAAGAAAATGAAACATAATACACATGGATATACCTAAAATATAGTCACCTTTTAAGTTGGAAATTTCAAGAGAGTGGAAATAGAGAACCACAGGATGATTGATTTTGAAAACAATCAAGAAAAACGGAAATAGTAGCAACTTAGTATCTTCATATTTTAATTTTTTTTCTTTGGAGGGGATGGGGAGAAAATGACACTACTTTGATAAAAAAGAAGTCATAATATTTACAGCGACTCAGAAGATTCTTGTTTAGAAGGAAAAACATATCTTTCTGCAAAACTGGGTCTCAGCAATGCCAAGTAACATCATGTAACATCTTTAGCAGCTTCTGTATGTATGATAAATAGTATAATGACCAAGACAGACGCATAATGATAATTTCTAGACAATAATAATAAAATGCAGATGCCCAAAAGATCCAATGTTAAACAAAGTTTACAGAATATTATGATGTATATGATAGTAGTGAAAAAGAGCAATCAGGAAATACGATAGAAGGCATGGACGGGGTAAGAGAAGTAGAGAACTCAAAGATTTTCTAGTTACCATTCAATCGCAGGAAAGGACAAGCTTGAGCTCTCAATCAGTTAATCATGTATTGAGATTTGTGTATGATCATGAAGAAAATGCATTTCACAAACTTCAAAACAATCACATAAATCTTGAGACAATCCTTTGAAAATTCGAGCTCTTAAAAGTTCAAGCTCTCTGAAGAAGAGCCCTAAATAATATGCCATTGCCATAAGCCTCCCTTACAACAATTAGAAGGGCTAATTTATAAGTAGCCCAAGAGAATAAAGTCTAAGACAATAAAAGGCAAATGAACTTCTAAAGTAACATTTTCCAAAGTTCCAGATTTTCATAATATGTCAAATGCTATCATTCACTATGATATTTACTAGTTCCTTTTTTTGGTCTGAGCGAGGGTATCCATCACTGGTAGCAGTGACTAATCCACTCACCGCGGATCCTCCCTAAACAGTTGCCCACATAATGCTTTCCATGCTCAAAGGTGAGACTCGAACCCCCACCACTTGGTTAAGGGACCAAGTGAGAAACCACCACATTTACTAGTTCCTTTAATTCTTCTAAAATAAGTTTTCTAAGGTTTTCCATCATATTTCCTTATGATACGCATTTAGTTTGAAACCGAATCCCATCTATTCGGGCTCCTATAACCAAAAAATAGTTTATATTCCTCCACTACATTCTCCTTTCACAATCTCCTAATCTTGTGCAATAGATAATATTCCACATGATCATAACAGGTAATAATTTAGGAAAAATATTGAATAAATCAGCTTACCAAAAGATTGATATTTGTGACACCTGTGCCTTCACCACATGCCAAAAACAACTCATTCCAATGTGGCTGATAACCTCCCAAGAAATTACGAATGTCAATGGGACGTAAAAACCATACAACTCTCACCTTCTTTTCATGACCTGATGTCTCATATATCCCCACAAGCTTCCCAATGGAAGTTTCAAAATCACCTGTTTGGTAAAAGTAGACACAATCATAAAGAAAGTATTCCACGCTCCCATAAGTGAACGACTCATACAACTGCACTTTATTATTCTGACCAACTATCTTATTGCCCCACTTAAAATACTTTTCTTCAATATTTGCCTCTACAAGCTGTGACATAGTGGATTATCTATTAATGGCCAAGCTCAAAAGCACATACGTTGAACAATAACCTGGGATAAACAAGCAATATTTAGGGTAGAATATAATACATTCAATAAAAACAATGTTCAAAAGGGAAAATGAATAAAATATCAATAATGACATTTAGAATCCATAAATGGCTATGCTTAAATCCAAACCCGATCCCTCTAATTGGTCTTTTTTTTTTTTTTGTGTTCCTGTACATGAAACAATGTGTTTTAATCCGGCCACTTTTTTGGCTTCTGCAATTTTAGAGAACGTCAGGGGTGGAAATTACAAAGGATCTGGATTGCCCTAAATCAAATCCACGTCTTAATGAAGATCACAAGAACAATGCTATGGGATTGATGCAGCAAATCATCTAAAAATAATATCTGAGAAGCTGTCAAACAGGAATGTAACACATATGAATTTGAAAAAATAAGAAGGACTTAGAATATAACTAAGACTGGATTTTAAAATCCTTTTTTAAGTTTTAATGTTTTTGACCTTCTATGAAGCCTCACTAAATCAACTATGCACAATCAAGAGGAAATATTCTTTCCTGTCATCATGCATGATTCCAAAGAAGCCATTAATTTTGCTCCAACAAATTATACAATTAAAAAAAGAAAGACAGTGAGGCACTTCACGTCTTCATATTAGAGCAAAAATGTGGGAGAAAACATATTTCTTAGTTCTTAAGTTTAGGGACTAAAGCATAAGTTTACTCAAATTTTGGGTAAAGAAATCAATAGTTTCGAGCATAGCATGATGGCTTTCAATGATTCTGCATTTTATGAACATTTCCTCAGAGGCAAAGGGTTAACTTATTTCCCTCGGATATGCAAATAAGAAGACAAGCTCCGTAATGCTCTGCTCGCTATAAAATCAATTTGTTGTCATGAAAGTCTAAAAGTAAAACCAACCTAAGAGAGAACAATCATAAAAAATGGCAGTAGCAAGAGGAATTACGGTATTTATTAACATTGAAAGTCAAAACAAAAGAATCATTGAACACGTAGCAAAGAAACATACGGCAACATTTAAACCCATTTAGCGAAACACCGCCAAGAAAAAAGGAGACAGAACCCAACACCTAGAAAATCGATTTCTAACGTCTAAAAACAAAAACCCCACTATTTTCAGAACAGAGTACAACAAACAAAATCATGGGGACATTCAACAGAGGAAAAGCAGAACATGCCTTTTCGCCAACTCATTATTGAGCCTATTTGCTGAGAAAAGCCATGTATGGAAGAAAACACAAAAGAATGCTACAACAGAGAGATAGAGAGAGAAGTATATTGCAAGTATTGCGAGAGAGAGAACTAAGCAAACGCTCAAATGTCTTATCAGTCAATAGGGGTCAATACCCAGATATGAAAGAAACCCTTATGCAGAGAGAAAAAAGAAGACGTGAAGAGAGAGAGAGATTTTGAAAAAAAAAANAAAAAAAAAAAAAAAAAAAAAAAAAAAGAAAAACAAATTGCAGAAAATCGATATTGTGAATGGAAGGAAGGAAGGAAGGAAGGGAGGAAGTTGCAGAATGACAAAATAGTAACTGCAGCGAAAAGGTGAAAGCATGAAGGTGGCACCAAAACAAGAAATGTATGTTGAAGCCTGTGCCTCACTGCCTCTATACTCTGTGGCCAATATGTGGGTCCATACGTTGACAGTGACAGCTTCTTGGTGTTCTTTATGCGTTCTTGGTGTTTTTTAATTTCAGTAATTAATATCATGTTTGGGTATTATAAAGCACAAGTTTTTTCCTCCCAATTATAATGAAAAAACTTAGATAAAATTCTTTATATGTTTGTTATAAAGTTCTCTAATAAATATTTGAGACGTAACAAAAATATGATGCATGACTGGAAGAACCTTATATGGTCAATTATAAAAGAGAAAGAATATCAAACACATATTTTATATGGTCAATTATAAAAGAGAAATAATGTAAATTAAATTTATGATTGGAAGAACCTTATAGAACTTTACCTAAATATTTTCCTTTATATTATTGGGAATCCATATATGTAAAGACGGGTTTGTCCCCCAAATCATTAGAAAGTAGTTAAAATTGTTAATTAGTTACAGGAAAAATATTTTTTTTTTTTAGAACGAGCAAAACGTTAAACAACAAAACGCACCTTAGAAACTGGGGCACAAACTAATTTATACTAATAGTAAAATAATAAGAAAATACTAAAGTCATATTACACATCAAAATATTGACTTAAATAGTAGAAAAAAAAATAAAATAGAAACAACAAAGTGGTGGAATACCTTGTAGCAATTGAAGCCAAATCCTTTGATTATATGAATGGTACCACCCTGAAGATCCTCTACCTTAAATGTTAACAATAAAATTCGAATCAATTATGTATAGAACTGGCAAAGATAATTAATATAAATTCTGAAGCATCAAAACTCAGTGCTCTCACTCACTTTTTCTTTATGAACTGTAAAAAAAATGTTGTCTTGCACTTGCTCACCATACGATAGCTTCAGTCAGAACTCTCAAACGTGCACTAACGAAGGGACAATGATGGTGGTTGTGCGTATGGTGAGAACGACATCGTATTGCTTGGTTGCGACGACAATATGAGCAAGCGTCATGACACGATCTGAGCAAACGACGGAGTATGATCTGAATGATACATGAAGAGATGATTCAGGCCAAAAGAAAGACATAATAGATGAGAAGAAGTGCAAAAAAGATTGGTATGCGATGACCTTAGCTTTGCTTTGCAATCTTGACGATTCAAACGACGATAATGACGACAAACGACGGTGTTAGAATTTATAGGAGAGGAGAAGAGGAAAGTTGATGAATGGTGGTGTTAGCCGGTTAGGGTTAAGGGAAGAGGAGAAGAGCAAAGTCAAATGGCACAATTAGGGTTAAAGGAAAAGGATGAGAGCGTTGAGAGAGGAAATGAATTTATTTACAACGAAAAAATTTAAAGCTCAGATAAGTATACAATTTGAATTTTGAAATTTAGGCATGAGGCGGATGGACAGAGCGCGAAGATAGAATTTTATAAAGCAAAAATTCTGAAAGGATAACACTTTGACGTGTGCAGATGAGGACATTCATTTGTTAAGATAATAGATAGATAGATAGATAGATAAGCTTTTATGGAATTTAGCTCAAGTATTAGGCTTAAATAAAATGAAAAATTATATTTTTGTTTTGAGTTCTTAAATAAAAAGGTAATGTGTATCAATTATTTTAGTTTTTGTATTTTTATTTTTATGGTTAAAGGGTCATTTTAGTCCTAAATGTATGCTCTAATGTTTATTTTGGTCTTCTATGTTTCAAAATGTTTGGAGTTACCTTTTCAGTATTTAATAAATATGTTTGTTTTGTAAAATCAAAAATTTATTTTTATTTATATATAAGTATATTAACTTGA
>QANZ01021518.1:40131-71076 GCA_003254925.1 Chamaecrista fasciculata | reverse complement strand
TATCAAATAAAATGATTGGCCCTAGGGCACAATCTCCAACAAATGTATGCCTATAGATTTGCTTATATGTTAGAATTGCATGTTGTGAACTTGTGTTTGAAGTATTGTTGTTGAGTGGGGGATTGTGGTTCAAGTAGAGAGAATCCAACCCTGCTGAGAATCTCCCCAGATTCTCACCCTACAACATCTCAGTTTGAGTTTAGGTCATATTAATAAAGTTCAAGCTGGAATCAGGAAGTTGAAGTTTTGTTAGAAAAGGGTTTAGTTTCGTGCACTTTGCTATAGTTTTGGGGCATGTTGTAATTATTATTTGTATAAGTTGTATCCTTTATTAGACAAGGATGTTACAATTATCAAGTTGATGTTATGCTTCTTTTTATAGTAATTGATTGTGGGTAGGCTTGCGGTGTGGTATAGGCCCATGACCGTGCCGGTCACGTGCTCCCGCAGAGGGGGTCGTGACAAAGTTGGTATCAGAGCCAGGTTTCAGACATCTTGTTAGGGTGTGGTGTCCTAATTCTAGGTAGAATGACCTTGAGTGAGAATGTTCTTGTCACCGCTGTACCTGGGCAGTTGGATGACTAAGACATTTTCTGATTCAAGGGATTATATAAGTGTTTGGTTTGAGGACTCTGTAATTCCTCTTGTTGTCATGATTGCACTATCTAAATATTATGCTATTGAGACTGATCACCTCACTAGTGTACTATTTAGTAGAGGCGATTGTGTCACTGAGTAAGGGAGTACTTGTTCTCAAGTTTTCTTAGAGTTACGGTGAGACTGCGAGTTAGGGTGATTTATTTTGGAATGTGCTAATTATGTGTTGTGGCTTGGATCACTAATGAAAGTTTTGACTCAAGTGGCGGTTATGTTGTGAAATCATAAGTGTTTGAATGCGAACCTTTGGGGTTTGCTTGAGATTGTTGTTTCTGTTGAGATACAACCCTAGAGGGGTATGAAAGTTATCAGTTGATAGAAGTATTTTTTGTAAATACTATTGTGTAAGGAAAATGGATTCTAGTTGAGTAAGTTTGTCATTGTGATGATATGTAATATATATGTGTACCAAAGAGATGATGGATTGTAAATCAATGTGGGTAGATGGTGAACCTAATTCTGTTTGGACTAAAAGAGTGAATTTTGAGTACATGTAAGAGCTTTGGATTGCAGTATCATATAGTATGCTTGTGAATTTGGTATTGTTAATGGGTCTAGATTGGCTAACGCGTGTTAAAAGTAATAGTTGAGACAAACATATTTGGGTAGTTATCTTGATGAGTAGCTAAGGTAATTTGAGTTGGATGAAGGAAAAATTAGTTATTGTGAATCAAAGGATTTTATAGATTCTCCGTTATTGGCAAAAGTAGAGGTTGAATGAAATTAGAATTGAGAGTATAGTCGGTAGTAAAAATTGATTGACGAATTCCCAGAACTAAGAAAAATGTAAAATTAAATTCCAACAGTGTTTTAGCCACTTGTAGGCTATAGATTCATGAGTAGTGGGTTTAACCCTTCGAAGTGGTCGGGAAATTTCTTAATTGACAAAGATTATGTTGTTGAATCTGTAATAAATGTTTGTTGTTGTTGAAAAGTAGTGGATTCTGAATAGAGAATGAATTATTTGAAGTGGATAAGAGGTTTGGTGTGATAAAATGGGGTTTGTTTGAGCAGGAACAAATTGGTAGAACCTAAAGAGTAATTGGGTGACTTTAAGTACTTGATTGAGGAAGAGTTAAAGAGTTGTATGGTAGATGGTAATTGTGAAAATTCTTTGTGATGGAGATTGAGACTCTTGTGTGATAAGTTTAATTTATATGCTTGAAAGTGGACTTGGGAAATCTAGAGAATGATTGAATGAATTCGAAGTTACTGTTTTAAGTGATGTTGAAGAGATAGTAAAGTTTTATGTGAGGAATTGTAGTAGGAGGTTTTTCTTGTTTAAAATGTAATTGATATGATGGGTTGTGCAAGATTGTTGTATATACTTTTGAGTTTTGTTTGTTTGGTTACATTATGATGAGTGTTTTGAAAAAGAAGAGGGTTATTCGTCGAAATGAAGGGATTTTGAGATTCTCCTCATTTGAGAGCAATATAGTTGACAATCGAATTGAAGTTCGAAATTTTAAGTAGTTTTATTGGGTTCCTCACTTAAGAATTAGACATTAAAGGGTAAAAACAACCTTCACGCTCTTATTGTCACCGTGGATTAAGTGAAAGGGAAGTATAATATGTGTAAATTATCGGTGATATCTTTGTTATTTGATCTTTGTTTTTCTTTTGATCTCCTCCACCTAAGATTTATGGTAGACGCAGTACTTGCCTAGTTTGCAAAATGCAAACGTTGTTCAGTGTTGTAAGCGATGTGGTTAGTAAGAGTGTTTGTGTTTTAACTCTTACGATACCCATTGCACCTCCTTGAAACTAAAGCATGTTATGAGAAAGAGTAACAAAAGACAATGATGTGTTATTTGTCTGTTTTAATGAGAGATAGTTGCGAGTTTGAGTTGTAATTTGTTAAGAGTGTTCAGTATTGGTTGGTTTGGATATTGAGGGAGAATGGTATCCTCGAAGCCAGAATGAAGTGAAGTTTTGCGTGAATTTGAATTTGGAGAGAAAGTATAGTGATATTCATTAATGGGAGATAATTAATTCTCCAAGAGGAAGAAATGAAGTGAATTTATTGAATAGTCTGAAGAACAAGTTGAGAACGAAATACTTGATAATGTAGTAAGGAAAGTTGATGTATGACTCGTTCTAGAGTGGAAGCTGAATGTTTATGTAGAATAAGTAAAAGTGAAGGATTGATAGTGATAAAATGATAACGACTGGTCACTTTAAGGTGACAAAATGAATTTGAAGTTGAAGTGAAAAGATTCGAAAGGTTCCTGGATTAGAGTGCGAAACAATAGTAAAGACGGTTTCTGACTGTTGAAATTTATAATTGAAATTTATTAGGACAATAAGATTCGAAAGGGAGTGGTATTTAAGGAAATCGATCAAAAAATTATTATTACTACTACTTCGGCTGCAAATGGTGTGTGGTAAAAGTTGTTGGGAAAAATTGAATATATGGAGATAGAATTGATGAGACAAGTTTAAGAGTTGTCTAAGTGATTTGAAATTTTGAGGAATTGCTGCACAATGTAGTGACAGAACTTGCAAGCATATATACTTAGGAAAAAAAAATAGATAAGTGAAGCAAGGAATAAAGAAATTGGTATTGAACAAGGGATAAATGTAGTAATCATTAAGAGAAATTGGTGAGATTGGAAATCGAAGAAGTGCAGGGTGTTTGTTTGAAAATTATTTCCGTTGTAATTGTGGAGATATCTTTTATGGTTTGTAAATCCAGAGATTGAAGGAAAATAATTTTCAGAGATTTGAATAAACTGGGACCATGTACAGGTTCAAACTATATGAGGTGTTTAGCAGTGATTATAATGATAAGGAAGGAACTAGATGATGGTTGTTCCGGTGAAATGGTAAATTATTAGGGTCGTAATATGGTCAATCCTAACAAAGGGAATTGAGTACTTATGTGACCATGTAAGTGGAAATAAAATATGAAAGTGGTAAATATGGCCATGAATTGTTAAAGATGATTAAGCAAGTGTTGGTAATAAGATGTATGGGAACCTGAATCGAGAGCTTAAAGTTTCAATTACTACTAAATTAGAGTTGCGCAACGGAGGTATGGAGGGTTTGACAGTTAAACCTCATGGTTGTAGTCCAGTGGAGGACAATAAGGATTGAAGTCGGAGTAACACAAAGGATTTAATAAGAATTTCTTAGTATTGTTTAAACTGTAAAGGGATTATGCAGAAAGTGATTAAAGAATTGAGCATCTGGAGACACTAGTGACTAAGGGCAAGCTAGAAAGCTGATCAGAATGAGTAAAACATTTTGGAAAAACATCATGTTGCAACGGTGGAAATAGATTCAATGTGTAAATACCGTAGGACGAAAGTACAAATGTGAAGATCAATGAAATGAAAATTAAAGAGATAGGAATAAATCAAAGGATGAATATAGTATTTGTGAGGGGAAACTGATGGAATTGAGTTTGATAATATAAAGGTGTGAGTTCTAGAATTCGAAAGGAAATAAAAAGAAACCAAATGAGATAGTGAAGTCAAAATTTTTGTTAAGGCAAAGGAGTAATTGCAGAGTAATTCGAGAAGAGTTAAGGGAAAACTAATAAATTCTTGAAGTTTTCAGATTTCCTAAAGCTAAGTTTCAATAAAAATGGAAGATTCAATTATTAAGAAGGTAGTTGAACCTATAGCTATGATGAAAAAAAAAAAATTGTTTGTGTTTTAGTAGAAACGAAAATAGAATGATTCTGGATGTTTTATTTTTGTTGAAAAGAGATGATTGGTAATGGAAATTTTGGGGACGAAATTTTATTTAGAGGGGAAGAATGTAACACCCCGATTTTTGAGAAAGGACCTATTTGTAAGAAAATAAAGTTTGGGTGATTTCAAAATAATTATAAGAGAGTAATCTTGAAGAGGAAATTTTATTGTGGAAGAGAAATAAGTTTTAAGGAATTAAAGTGATAATTTTTATAAAATAAGAAAATTAGACATGATGGAGGAAAGGACCAAATTGCAAGTTTGGAAAATTATTGTGGTTGAGAATGAAAATTAAGTAAAGTGTTGGAAAAGGCTTATTGGCTGGTAGGAGATAAGGAGGGATTCAATTGTGAATTATTTGTAAAGTTGGAGTGTAACTAAGGGAAATGGTTATGAAAATGAGGAAACCCCTGGGGACGGCGATACGTAACGCCCAGGTGGGAAGTGAAAATGAAATATGAATGTTGGGGATGGCGATACGTAACGCCCGGCCGAGATGCTATGTTTACAGTATCTATTGCATTGAAATTTTGTTTGATCGTGGATAACTATGTGCTATTGGAAGATTGATGTTGTGAATACTGTATGGTTGGAATGTGATCACCGTATTTTATTATTTGGTTGCAGTTCTTCTTACAGTGGAAAGTCTAAATCTAGTTATGGCTGAGATTCTTGCTTTCTTGTTTTCATGAAGTCATTTTCTTTACTAAATGACTATTGTTAAAATAACTTTTTAAAACTTGATTTTTAGTATCACGGGCACGGTGGGTAACATAAGTGTTTCGGAATTGTACTACTAATGAGAATTTTGGAAGAAAGCTAGTTTTTCCCCGCCAGCTTACCCGTGTTACAATTATTGATGTATGTATGATTATTCTGAATAGTTATATGTGGTGAATGTTATTTAGATAAATTGATTGGTTATATGAAATGGTTATATGAATGTACGTTTTAAAAAAAAAAGAAGGAAATTCTTAGTTTGAATGCTTAGCAGTATGTTTGTTTATTTAATGTTGAATTTATACTGTAAATGTATGCCTATAGATTTGCTTATATGTTAGAATTGCATGTTGTGAACTTGTGTTTGAAGTATTGTTGTTGAATGGGGGATTGTGGTTCAAGTAGAGAGAATCCAACCCTGCTGAGAATCTCCCCAGATTCTCACCCTACAACATCTCAGTGTGAGTGCAGGTCATATTAATAAAGTTCAAGCTGGAAGCAGGAAGTTGAAGTTTTGTTAGAAAAGGGTTTAGTTTCGTGCACTTTGCTATAGTTTTGGGGCATGTTGTAATTATTATTTGTATAAATTGTATCCTTTATTAGACAAGGATGTTACAATTATCAAGTTGATGTTATGCTTCTTTTTATAGTAATTGATTGTGGGTAGGCTTACGGTGTGGTATAGGCCCATGACCGTGCCGGTCACGTGCTCCCGCAGAGGGGGTCGTGACAAATATAGAACTTTTGAATCAAATTTTATCATAAATTTGCTTTCCTCTATGCTATCTCTCTTTATCTCTCTATCTCTCTTTATCCCTTTTAGTGTATTTTGCTGCTGCTGCCTTCTTTCACTTGTTCTACAACACTAGTAAGCTTCCTTTCACTTATTTTCTTTACAATCTCATCTATATTATATTGCAATTAATTTGTTAAATACATATTTCCATCTGTATGTAATTTTTGTTAACACTACAAGAAACTGCAGCCTCATCTTACTTTATCATTTCATCCCTATATACGGACCCCACCTTCTTCCTCCCATTCTTAACTAATTATATAATTCTCCCTTCCTTCTTCTCTCATCTTACTTTATCATTTTTGTTAACACTACAAGAAACTGCAGCCTCAACTTACTTTAGTCCCTGATGTAATATACATATTTGCAGGTTATATAGAGGCTCATCTCTTCTCATCTACAAACTAAACATTAACGCAATTGCNTATCCATTGAACTTCTGGATGTTGTTTTAGTATGTAAACCGATGAAGCAAGTTGTGTTTGCACCCTTATTTTAATACCAAAAATAATGCACAAGAGGTGTTTGTATAAATGCTCCATTTGGTTTGAATGTGAGTATACTAACATACTTTTGTGTTCTTTGCTTATAATAAATCATACATCTTATGTTGTCACTTTTGAAGGTGAGTTTTGAGGTTTGTTGGCCTTAATTCATATTGGCTATCACTCTACTCCTCAATCTCCTTAATGTTATTATATTATTGTGCTTACCTAACATTATGATTCTTTCATTAAAAAAACAAAAAAAAAACATATGGTTCTCATTTCTGATGAAGGGGGTGATGGTTAATTGATTTGTTGTTTATTTGGTTAAGCCTCGGGATGTCCTGATGCTAGTGGACAAGTTGTAGAAAGGTGCTTCTAAAATGTGGCTGTGTATATATATATATAAATGTATGCCAACTGCTGCCAATACAAAAGCACTTTCTAGTTACTAGTTTCTAAAGAAGACAGTGGACGGTGGACACAAGTGAACTAGTGATAGAGTTATGACTTAGCTTGAGACTGCTAAAATGCTTACTTATGCATGTCACTCCATTCAAACCATCTCAAAGGTAAGATAGAGTTATTTTGTCTTTTCCGCATACTGATGTACTTGTCTTAATTGTATTATGTTCACTTCATCATGTTTCTATGCTTGAATAATATATATATATATAAGAAAATATTATGAACAATTAAACTCTAATTCTCTACTGTTTAACCATATTTTAAAATCTGGTTCAATTTTAAACCAGAAAATTGGTTCAGAATTGAACCAGAATCTGGTTCAGTTTTGAACCAATTTAACGAAATGTGTGGATCCTAGAAATTTGTTCTTTTGAGTCCTAAAGCTAAAATTGCAAACATGTTATTATAAATCTTTGGTTGCATTTTTACCTTGTTTCTGCAAAGATGACAGGGACTAAATGTGAATTGAAAGCAAATTATGAGGGGATGATGAGTAGTTTCCACTTTTTTGTTTCTTTTCTTTTGCCTTGTGGCTGCTGCATTTTTTTATCCCCTACTAAGAAACAAGCCATTTATCTAGTTAAGCCATTTATTAGATTCTACTTTATTTCTTTTGGCAGAAGCTGGCGCCTATACAAGCTGAAATTGGGTCCAAAAATCCTATAAAAAACTATATATGTTATGCTGAGTTTTATAATGAGTTTTCAATACTTAAGTAAATTGTTTAGGTTCTGGTAATTAGTTTAGTTTTTGTTTTTGGCCAGATGGTAATTAGTTTAGTTAGTTTAATTATGAGTGTGGCATGTATTTTGGTTAGCTTTTCACGTGTCAATGAAATGATTGTGTTTGTTCTATTCAAATGCAGAGCTGAGACAGAGAGAAGAAGCAGCTACATGGGGTAATTTATACACACTAATTAGCATCTTTTCTGTAATTTTTAACCATGTGGTGTTCTATATGAAATTCTAAATTTTTCTAGTATTGAATATTGCTTGCTCGAGCATTTTCTGTCTCTGGATTACGTACAATCTTGTTTGTGATTGTTTCTTTTGGCCATTATTGGTTTGTACTTGTTAGGAATCACTAAGAGCATAGCATAGTACGTAGAGAATTTATGGCTGGAGTTAGCTAGCTAAGCAAGAATTGCTGGAAACACGAGTTAGAGTACAAGATTTTGACTGATTTTGTTTCTTAACTTGATATTCTGGTTGTTTATAGTTTGGTCAATGTGTTTGGTGTTTTCAATGTAAATATATACCCATGGGCTGATAATGACCACAGGTCTATGCATCTCTCTTTCTTAATTAAGCATTTTTGCTTTATTTCATTGGTTGGTTACTGATATGAGTGCTCTGGATCTACTTTATGCTTGGTGCCTGTGTTTTTGACCCCACAATGTTATCCAACAAACCTAATTGTTAATGACTTATATCTGTGTGGGTTTGTGTCTAATATATGTGAATTTGCAAGTTTATTTTAGTCTCTTTCTTAATTAAGTTAGTATTGATCATTCTCTGTAGCTATTCATGCTTTTGTATGCTTTAATAGTTAGTTTCTGATCCAGTTTAATGACTACAGCTATGGTATATATATCTAAAGCATTCACTAGTTGCTATTGTTTTCCATCTCGAAAATGTCTATCTAGTCTAGTTTCTGTTTATAAATTATTTTCTACAGCTGCCATGCTCAGTCCTTGCTGCAAGTTTCTGTTTTAGTCCCTGCTACAAATTTCTGTTTGCATTTTGGTCACTGTTTCTGTTTCTGATTTGGTTCTTGTACCGTTTTCATTTTAGTCCCTGATGTAATATACATATTTGCAGGTTATATAGAGGCTCATCTCTTCTCATCTACAAACTAAACATTAACGCAATTGCAAGGTATATAATTTGACTTGATTTCATGTTGTAATTTTTCTTATTTATATGTTTTTTTTGCACAATTGAGTTCCCAAGTTTAAGCCCAAAATATTTTCTTTTATCATTTTTCTATCTTTATCCACCCAAAATATTTATATGTGTTGATGTCTATGATGAAATAACTTAAGATTATACTATTTTATATAATTCTTTAATGATTTTTGCTCTTTTACAGCTTCTTGTAGCACAACTAATAAGGTTAGGGGAAGCTATAAAGACCTAACAGTCGAGGAAAAGAATCTGAAATCATCATAAGGTGAACTATGCATTTTAGGGAGTGAATGTTTAGTAAGACTTGCATCATTCGTTTCAAGGTTTAGATTGACCAGTAAAGAAATTATGTCTCTAAGATCGTCTCACTAGCAATTAGCTAATTGCTAGTTGGTTGATTGGAACTTGGAAGCATATTCTTAACATTATTAGTAATAACAAACTTGTTGGCTGTTGCTGTAAAGTATATTCTTACAAATGATCTTATGGGATTTTTGTTTTCTGAATGGATTGATCAGGTTGCAGAATTTTTTAATGCTACTATTGCAAAGGGTGCTGATACAAAGCTAGCTGCAAACTGGATAGTGGGTGATATTGCTGCCTTTATGAAAAATGAGAAGTTGACCATAAATGAAATTAAATTTACTCTTGAAGAGTTGTCTGAGTTGATAGCTTCCATTAAGGATGGAGTTATCAGTGGCAAGATTGGGAAGGCGGTACACATTTCTTTGGAACTTCGGGGTGGTTCAATAAGGCCTAAGCTTCACTAATACTACAAACCCCATTTTATCACTTTGTATTAGGATCCTGATGGCTTATTTAGCTGCTGCCAACTTTATGTATACATTTGATACATTGAAGACATATATGTAAACTTTTGTAATGTTCTAATTTTAATGATATAAATTTGATTTCTTTTATGAAACTTACAAGATTATTGTTAATTTGTTTTTTGTTATTGGACTATATATATCAAGAGAGTTAGATTAATTTTAATTACCAATTTTAAAACAATTTAGAAAGAAATGAAATTATAAAAAAAAAACATTTAGCGACGGTTAAAACCGTTGCTAAATGCTAATGTTTAACGATGGTTGTAACTGTCGTTATCTAGCGACGCTTATAACCGTCGCTAGCCAGTCAACAAGTGAATTCACTTGGCAAATGGCGACGGTCAAAACCGTCGCTAAAAGTTGTATAGCGACGGTTATCCCAACGGTTGTTAAAACCGTCGTTAGAAGGCTGCCGACGCTGCGTTTAACGACGGTTTTGCTAACCGTCGTTAAAAACTTAGCGACGGTTAGAATCGTCGCTAAATAGCACAAAAAACCGTCGCTAAATGGCTGATTTTTTGTAGTGATTCTAGGTATTTTACAAATTTATTATGTTAATTTGAAAATAAAGTTTACTTTTCTACTAATTAAAATATTAAGTCATCAACTAATGATATCCTGTCTTCCGTTACTGATAATATGTCACTAATTAAATTAAATATCGGATAAAGGGAATAACATTGATATCCAAATAATTTGTGATGATTTGAATTCGGAAGAAAAACTTGAGGGACCAAATTGGGAAAATAATAATATAAGATTTTAGCCTTTTGATTCTCATAAATCTTACAATACCATGTTGGTCGGGGGGTCATTACCTGGTTCGATGAGGCAACTCTAGGTCGGATGTCACCTGCAAGTCAATGAACACACAGGGGTGGCCCTGCGATTCACCTCCGATGCTTAAGTTAGTAAAGGGTTGAGCACGATAATCTCAATAGACTAGTCAGACTGCATACCTTTCCCAGTGTGAAGGGTTAACCTTTTATACTGGTTGAGGGCAATCTGGCGTGATCCTGCCATAAATGCATGCTTGATTGTGATCTTGGCTGATCTGATTGTGATCCTTGGCTTCCACGTAATTTCCTTTTCTGCGAAAGGTGTCTTAAAGGCCAAGGCGTTATTTAGGAAAGGATCTCAGAGTGGATCTTGATTGATCCTTGACTGATTCGGGGAATGTTTCTGTATTCGTTGATGTGTGGACGCCCACGCTCTACCCGATTGTGGGCGCCCACACCTGATGACGAGGTATTGGGGCGTTCATGCCCATACGATCCTACTGGTTGGCTTGGATCCTACTGGATCAAGGGCATGCTCTGCCTTTTGGGCCTCTCAATTATTGGGCCTATTATCACTAGTCCCAACAAAAGGAGTGAAGCTCTGTCCCCATCAGTGGAGTCCCCATCGAGGGCGTTCTCGACACAGACTATTTCCTTTTTTGCCCATCTGGCGTTGACGCCTAGAGTGTTTGGCGTCCACGAGTGAAGATGGTGGTGACCTCAACGTGTCGTGGCGTTTACGGGGCTGACGCTACCAACCCTTGTCCTTTCAACTTCTCCACTCACGTTTCGCGTCACCTTAGTCCTGCACAGAACTTCCCATCGTGGCCACGTGCTACTACATGATTGGTCAATTTTTCATCATGATGGTGGATCGTGGACCGAGGGGGGTGCATTTAATGGCAGTTTCGGTTTTCGTGAAAAGCTTTTTCAAAGCCGTCGTTTCCCTCTCTTCGCCCTCACTTCATCACTTGCGTCTTCCAAAACTTCTTCTTTCCTCCCTACTCTCTCTATTCCTGCGAGGGTATTTCTGCCGAAATTGTTTCCTTGCGTAGCCGCACAGCGTCTTGCCGCCGCTTGCTCTGCTCCGGCAACCGTGCTCGCCGTCATCCGGTGAGTGCTTCACATTGTCTCTTGTCATTTCTTGTTTAGTTTTCTGGGTTTTTGTTCGAATATAACTCATTGTGTTCTTCGCGTTCCTCGCAGTGTTCTTCAACTTCTTCAAGCTTTTTCTCAGGAACTATCCCTTGATTCGCGAGCAACATGGATTTCGATGACTGTAAGTCTTCTAATCCTTTTTCTTCTTTTTCCTCTTCTCCATATTTTGAATTTTGGTCTGGGTCTGGTGATCAACCACAACCGCCGAGAGTCGTTTTTCCCAACGATCCTTTGTTCCCCGTGGGCGTTTTCCAACCTTTTTGCTGGTGAATGGAGGAGAGTTCTTGATGAAATGGGTTATAACTGTCGTGTTTCTTCAGCTGCTGGAAACAATGCAAGAGCGCCTGGAACGTCCATGCTTGGTGAGTCGGCTACTGGACCATCAGCGCCTACGAGGTTCGCTTCACCCCTGGATAGGGGGAATAGCGATGCTACGACACCCTCATCCCGTGCTCCGGGAGAGGTTGACTTGATGAGCACTGCTTCTTCCTCATCTACATCCTCAAAAATTCGGGAGATGTTATCCCCTGCCTTCGAGTCGGCGTCGCTGGGTGAAGGTGTACCCGAGGACACGAGTGGCGCTAACGTTACTGTCTGGGCGTCCATAGGAGATGGCAATCCTCGACAGACGATCTATGGTGAGGATGTTGACTTTCAGGCCCACCCAGAATGGTTCCTTTGCCAAAATTCGAAGTTGGCCAACGTTCCCTGCGTTAAGGGTGCTGTTGAGACAATGCCATGCGGTCCAGATAGAGCGGAAGTCATGAGGAATGCGCGGCCTGTAGTTGATTGGCGTCGTCAAAGACCCAATGAGAAAGTTCAGAAGGCGTTCTTGGACCTTACAAACGAGGCCGTGAAGGAGTACTATACTTGGCTCTTTGGTGAGGAGTTCATCGAGAAGCTCAACCAAGAGCTTATTGCTTCCTCTCCCCGTCGTCAACTTTCGGGCTGCGAGATCCGCGCTAAGTCATTTGAAGACAGCACCAGATATGTTTTACACTGATGGAAGGGGCTTTTTAATTTGCGAGCATGCGCTTAAGGGTTTTGATATCGAGATGCCCTTCCATCCTGCAGTCCTGGACCTCTTCGCCATCATGAACATTGCTCCTATCTAGATTAGCGCCAACGGATGGCGCATCCTACTGGGCTTCATCGCCAAATGCAAGTGAGATGGCGTCGTCGCCACTGCGCAACTATTTCTATACTTCTTCTATCCGCCCTGGGTGGATAATTGCTTCATCTCCTACTATAGGCGGCCAGGGCGTCCTCAAGTTTTGACACATGCCGTCAGTAACCCTAAGGAGTGGCAATATAAGTTTTTCTTCATTAAGGAATCAGGGTCTGAGTGACCTTTCTGGGTTCGTGCATCTGATGAGCGCGCCATGTTCCCCTTGTCATGGTGGAGGCCTCGACTATGGCCCTTTGAGTGTAATTGGAAAGACTTGACTGTTGCCGAATGCTTGGCGTCCTTGCGGTTGATCACCACTGACCCTTTCGATCCTAAGCGTTGTATGCCTCTTTTCATTTTTGCAAGATACTTCCTTTCCTTGTGATAGTTTATAATCCTTTGCTTTGCTTGTTTTATTGATGGAGGCTTCCTTGGCTGATGTCATCGGAACCAAATGTCCTCGCGGGGACAAAGGGAAAGAGAAGGTGGTGGCAACCTCAAAGAAGCAACCTGCCCCTGCCCTCAGGAAGCCAGGGAGTCTTACTGTTCGTGAGCCTACCGCGGCTCCAAGTCCTCCTACCAATCCCATCGGCAGAGAGAAGGAAGTTGCTGCTGCTGCAAACAAGGATGGGAGGGTGGTGTTTTGGAAGAGTGCGTGCCCAACTGTTGAAGTCCCTTTAATCCCTGCAGCTCCTGAGGTTGGCGATTTCAATGCTCTGGAGATTATGTCCAACTGCCTTTCAGAGGCAGCGACGGTGAAGCGAGACGATCTTGCTAAGGCGTATAAAGAAGATACTCGGGACCCTCCCGAGGAGACCGCCCAATTTCTATTGGCTGCTGGGCTGCGTGTGTTGGCCAACAGTATCTCTAGGAAAAATCTTATTTCCGAGAGAGACGCTGCTCGCGAGGACGCTAAGAAATTGCGTCACACTGTTGAGGAGCTGGGAGATGAGCTAAACCTGACGAAGGCTTCCCACGAATCCCTTAGAACTAGGTGCGAGCGGAGGGGCCAACAGCTGGAGGATGCTACCGGCGTTATTAACCAGCTTAACGATAGGGTAGCTGGTTTAGAAACCGAGCTGCAAAATACCAAGGACGCCTACGCAGCCTTCAGGGAGTTAGCCCTGAGGGAGGTCAAGTGGAGGGGTTCCCGCTACAACTACATAGGCTTCAAGAACGCCATCCAGCAACTGAGGCTGCGCAATCCCAATCTGGACACCACAAGGATCTGCCCGAACAAGATAGTAGAGGGCAGGCTCATCCGGGATCCCATCGACGCCGACCCGGCATTGAAGATTTCAAGGATGCCAAAAAATTATGCGCTGAAGGGGTACGAGTCTGGTGGTGATGAGGACTTTTCTTGGTTCACAAATGTAGTAGTTCCCCTTCCGGGTGAGGAAGGTCAAGAAGTTGCAGGCGCTTCCACCCTTAGCCATATCGATGAGGGAATTGCTGCGGGTTTGGGTGCCACTGGAGACAACGCCGCAGATGACGTTGTGGGCACTGCAGATGAGAACGCCCCTACAAGTGGGGGTGCCGAGGGAGCTCCTTCCAATACCAGAACTGAGGATACCCCAGCTGCTGCTTAGGCCTGCGCGCCTATGTTTATTTCGCTTTTGGGCCTGCGTGCCTTTTAAACTATTTTTTATCGATTGTGGCCTCGGCGCCACTTTTAACCTGACATTGTATGGCCTTGGTGCCATTTTTGAATATTTGGGCGGTGGCGCCCATAGTTTTATGCTATTACTTTAGTCATTTTCCTTTATTCTTTGCTTCGCGTATCATACTTGAGTTATCCGTGATTCAATTATCGTATTGTTTGCACGCTAAGGTGCTGCCTCGCGATGGGAACGCTTCGAGCGTTTTGCGTATCATACGCTAAATTTTTGACTACGCAGATGAGAACGCCCCTACAAGTGGGGGTGCCGAGGGAGCTCCTTCCACTACCACAACTGAGGATACCCCAGCTGCTGCTTAGGCCTGCGCGCCTATGTTTATTTCGCTTTTGGGCCTGCGTGCCCTTTAAACTATTTTTTATCGATTGTGGCCTCGGCGCCACTTTTAACCTGACATTGTATGGCCTTGGTGCCATTTTTGAATATTTGGGCGGTGGCGCCCATAGTTTTATGCTATTACTTTAGTCATTTTCCTTTATTCTTTGCTTCGCGTATCATACTTGAGTTATCCATGATTCAATTATCGTATTGTTTGCACGCTAAGGTGCTGCCTCGCGATGGGAACGCTTCGAGCGTTTTGCGTATCATACGCTAAATTTTTGACTAGTCATCCAAGGGAGAGACGGTCGGCATGGTTGGTGAGTGCCATACTCACGAGGTTCCTTCGAGGGCCTTTTCGTTGCTGTTCCGAGGGTGTCCCCTCGAGCAACTTTAATATTATCAATACTTGGTGTCGAAAAGAAAAGATGCATTTCACTGATATAAAATCTCAGTTTAATTGGCTCAGGGGCCTTCTTTGGTTATTACAAAGCTTCCTTACTAGGGGAAATAAAATTTAAGTTTTGTCATGTTCGAAGCGTTTGGAAGTGGCTTGCCTTCGAAGGTCTCCAGCTTGAAGGCGTTCCCAGGCAGGGCTTCTACAACCCTGTAGGGACCCTCCCAGTTTGGTCCTAGTTTTCCGTGTCTAGGGTCTTTCCTGTTGTTTTCCATAGTTCTGAGCACCAAGTCCCCTACTTTAAGGGTTATGGGTTTGATTTTGGAGTCATGGTATTTCTTAACCATTTGGTTATAGGCAGCTTGTCTGATGGCTGCAACTTCTCTTCTTTCTTCCAAGCTATCCAGCTCTTCAAGTCTGGAGTTGGCGTCATTGGTACTTGGGTAGTTGATTATCCTCTCGGTTGGGACGTTCACTTTAGCAGGTATCACTACTTCATGCCCATATGCCAAGGCGAAGGGTGTCTCCTTCGTGGCTGTTTGTTCTGTGGTCCTGTATGACCATAATACTGAGGGAAGTTCATTAACCCATCTTCCCTTAACTGACTCCAGTCTCTTCTTGATTCCTTGTATGATAATCCTGTTGGCCAATTCAACTTGTCCATTTGTGGCAGGATGCTCTACCGATGTGGTTTTGTGGTGAATTTTCCAGACCTTGCAGAAGTCTTGGAATTTCTTGCTCGTGAATTGCGCGCCGTTGTCAGATATCAGCGTGTTTGGGACGCCAAACCTGGTGATGACATTCTGCCACAGGAAGTTTTCCATGGCTTCCGTGGTTATGGACGCCACAGCCTTGGCCTCCACCCACTTTGTAAAGTAGTCCACAACAACTATGAGAAACTTTCTCTGATAGGTAGCCATTGGGAACGGCCTTGCGACATCAATTCCCCAAAGGTCAAAAGACCATGGAGAAGTGATGGCGTTCAGGGGAGCTGTGTGTGAGTGGATCATGTTGGCGTATTTCTGGCATTTCTCGCAAGAACGGATGACGCCCTCGGCTTCTTGTTGGAGCGTGGGCCAGAAGTAGCCTGCTCTTTGGATCTTCCTCCGCATCGCCATCGGGCCTTGGTGGCTTGCACACAGTCCCTCGTGGACTTCAGTCAACACTCTGTTGATCTCGTCTCGTGCTATGCACTTGGCTCCAAGATGACTGAAGTTTTTCCTGTATAAGGCTCCTTGTCTGATGAAGTACCTGCCAGATCTCCTTGTGACCTTTCTGGCTTCGTTTTTGTCCAAAGGGAGGGCGCCTGTGTCCAAGTATTTGAATATTGGCGTTCTCCAGTCGACGACTTCCTCCGTGGGAAGAATGTCTTGCTCCAGTATTGAGGGCTCCCTAAGGGTTGTTTTGATGATGGAGTCTCTACCTCGTTTGGTTGGCTTAGACGCCAGTTTGGCGAGTTCATCCGCTCGGGCGTTCTCGCTTCGTGAGATGTTTTTGAACATGGCTTCAATACCAGAACCCTCAATGATCTTCTTCACCTTTTCAGCGTATTGGACCATAGTCGGGTCTTTGGCTTCGTATTCTCCATTCATTTGTTGTATCACCAGTTGGGAATCTCCGAAGATCTCTAGCTTTTTGACGCCGATGTTTGTTGCCAATTTCAAAGCAGCTATCAAGGCCTCGTATTCCACTGGACATTTGATCTCGATCGATTGCTCGACGATGGAGCCATCCGAGGTCCGCATCACTATTCCTGCTCCGCGCTGCGAGTTTGATGCAGCGCCATCGATGTGCGCCCTCCATGTCCAATTTGGGGCGTTGTCAGGGCCAGTCATTTCTGCTACGAAGTCTGCCAGCGCCTGTCCTTTGATGGCCCTTCTTGGCTCATAGGCTATCCCATACTCTGAGATTTCTACATACCAAATCGACATTCTTCCGGCGATGTCTGGTTGCTCTACCATCTGTTTGATGGGTCTGTCTGTTCTGACGATTATTTGAAACTACTGGTAGTAGTGTCTCAACTTCCTAGTTGAGTGAAGCAATAAGAATGTCAATTTCTCCAGGCGGTGATACCGCTTTTCAGCTCTTGTGAGTGTTTTGCTGGTGAAGTAGATGGGTTTCTGTTCTTCCCCCTCCTCAAGCACCAAAGCTGAGCTGACTGCGTCATCCGTGGACGCCAAATAGACATAGATCGGTTTATCCTTGACTGGGATTACCAGGATAAGCGATGACGCCAGATATGTTTTCAACTTCTAGAAGGCTTCCTCAGATTCCTTGGTCCATTCGAATTCTTTGTTCGCTTTTAGCGTTTTGAAAAATGGTAAGCATCTGTCAGCAGACCTGAATGTAAAGAGAACTCCCGATGAGTAATGCTCGTTTTATTGATAAGGAGTTGTGAATCGAAAGACGGCTTACATGGTAACAAAGTAAATTCCAACACAAACAGAAATTAAAAACACGACATAATTGAAACAAGACTTGAAACAAGATTGTAGCTGTAAAGCTTTATTGCTGAGGAGGCGTTAGGCGCCTTCTACCTCGACAGGAACATGTGAAGAGCCGCTAGCCTGCCGTTGAGGCGCTGGACTTCCTTGACTGATTTTGGAGGCTTCATCTCCAGAATGGCTTTGCACTGATCTGGGTTTGCCTCAATTCATCTGTTGGTCAGCTTAAATCCGAGAAATTTCCCCCCATTGACCCCAAAGGCGCACTTGGAGGGGTTTAGCTTCATCTGGTACTTGCGCAGATGGTTGAAGATTTCCTTCAAATCCTCAGTGTGCTTTCCCCCTTCCTTGGTTTTCACCACCATGTCGTCTACGTAGACTTCCAAATTCTTCCCGATGTAATCTTTGAAGAAAAGATCCATCATCCTCTGGTAGGTGGCGCCCGCGTTCTTTAACCTGAAGGGCATCACCGTATAGCAGTACGTTCCCAGCTCTGTTATGAAAGCCGTTTTTTCGGCGTCCTCAAGATTCATCTTTATCTAGTTGTAGCCGCTGAAGGCATCGAGGAAGCTCATTGTCTGATGACCACAGGTCCCATCCACAAGTTTGTCCCATCCAGGCATGGGATAATGGTCTTTTGGGCAAGCCTTATTCAAGTCCGTGAAGTCAACGAACATCCTCCATTTGTCGTTGGCTCTCTTGACCAAAACTACGTTGGAAAGCCATTCAGGGTATTTGGTTTCCCTGATGAAACCTGCAGCCAAAAGTTTTCCAACTTCCTCTTTGATCGCCATCTGGCGTTCATGGCCGAACAGGCGCTTTCGCTGGATCACTCCTGGCGTTCCATCCGTATCGAGGCTATGGCAGATAAGTTTTGGATTGATTCCTGACATATCAGCAGGGCGCCAGGCGAAGACGTCCGACGACTCCTTTAGGAGCTGAATGAGCTCGGCCTTTTCGGCCTCGTGCAACAGCATGTTGATATGTATGGTTTTCTCTGCATCCTCTCCTAGCTGGATAACTTCTAAATCTCCTGTTCGCTTTGGTCTTTGTACCAAGACATCATCTCTGAAATCCTCCACCTCACAATTCAGGACTTCAGGGACTGTCACTTTCTGGGCGCTGTCATCTTCTTTGGGAGCTCTTGTCTTTCTTCTTCGCTCTACCTCATTAGTCTTTTCAAGACTCACCGCGTAGCATTGCCTGGTTGTTTTCTGGTTGGTTCTCACCTGCCCCACTCCCTGGGGGATTGGGAATTTCATGCGTAGGTGGGCAGTGGATATTACAGCTCTCATATTATTCAAAGAGGGGCGTCCAAGGAGGACATTGTATGCTGAGGGCGCCTGCACCACTAGGAATTCTATGGTGTAACTGGTCACTCTTGGGTATTCCCCCACTGTGAGTCGCAAGTCAATCTTTCCGATAGCTGGAGTCTTATCTCCTGTGAATCCTATCAGGCTTCCATAGTGTTCTTTCAGGTCCTCTATGGGGATGCCCAGTTGATCAAAGCATCGCTTGTACATGATATCTGCAGAAGAGCCCTGATCCACCATGATTCTTTCCACAGTGAAGCTGCCAATCTGAGCTGTGATTACCATGGGGTCGTCGTAGTCGCGGTTGACCTCCCACAATTCATCGTCAGTAAAGATTATGGGTTCGACCCATTTCTCCTCGGTGGATGACTCTTTGTAGTCTATTTTCAATATAGACCGGTTCACCTTTCTCCTTTTGTGCGGGGTCTTTGCCCCGTTTTTCTCGATGCCGCCCGAGATCATGTGAATAATTCCAGTTGGTCTGTTTTCTCTCGGCGGCGTGCGCCGATCTGCTCTCTGCTCTTCGTCGTCGGCGCCCCCACCTCCGGATTTCTTCTGATCTCGGGCGCTTTTGTCATCCCTAGTTCTCTTATTTCCATCCTTCTTTATGAACCTTGATGGGAGGCGTCCCTGCTTGATTAAGTTTTCAATCTCATCCTTTAGAGTGATGCATTCATCGGTTGTGTGTCCTTCTCCCCTGTGATACCTGCAATACTTGCTGGTATCCACATTTCGTCCTACTCTTCTGGGGCGGTCCAGGAGTCTCTGAAGGAGATCTGTGTTGGCATTCTCGCGAAAGACTTCTGACTGAGATACTGAAAGGACGGTATAGAC
The DNA here is from genome assembly GCA_003254925.1 of Chamaecrista fasciculata. NCBI lineage: Eukaryota > Viridiplantae > Streptophyta > Magnoliopsida > Fabales > Fabaceae > Chamaecrista > Chamaecrista fasciculata. The sequence goes on along the minus strand of QANZ01021518.1, from coordinate 51,425 downwards.
TGTGTGTTTCCCTCTAGGTGGGGATCGGGGACGCCTCTCTTCCCCTCGAGCTTTCTCTAGCTCGCTCTGTATTCTTGCTTTGCGGCTTTCTTGCGTCTGGCTCTATCCTTGCTTAGCGATTGCGCTGAGTTTTATCCAGGTCTTCCTTCGTTATGAACTCCTCGGCCATTGAGAGTAACTCACCTACAGATTTCGCGGCTCTATGGGCGAGTTCCTTATGGGCGTGGTCCGGCCTGATCCTCGCAAGGAAAGAGTAAACAGCTATCTTGTCATCCACTTCCTTGATGTTCAAGCAAGTTTTGCTGACCTTCGCTAAGTAATCTCTTAGGGATTCTCCCTTGTTCTTCCTATTGTCAGTTAGGACCGCCATCGGCTGCTTGTATACCTTGCTGGTCGCGAACCGTTTTTTAAACATGTCCTCCAAATCCCTGAAGCAATGGACTGAGCCTACAGGAAGTTTGGAGAACCAATCTAGCGCTGATCCTTCCAGAGTTATGGGGAAGAGTTTGCATCTTTGGTGATCTCCCATGTTGGAGATGTTCATGGCAGCGTTAAAGCTGAGCAAGTGGTCATCTGGGTCCTTCTCGCCTGTGTAGGGTGTCAACTTCATGGGCATTTTGAAGTTTTTGTCAAGTTCCGCAGCCTGCACGTGAGGAGCTAGGATTCCTTCCGCTGGTGGGGGCGGTCTCGCCTGCTCCGTCGTATTTGACGGTAACGCCGGATCATTGGCGCCCGTGTGCATAAGCTCCACTTGATCCTCCGTAGACGCCGTATGCCGAGTCGTACTGAGGGTAGTATCCGTGAGGGTAATTGTATCCATGAGGTGGGTAGGCGTAAGCACCGGACCACGCTTGCGGCTGGGTAGGCTGAGTAGGCTGACCGGGGGCCACTACTTGAGTGGGAGGCGGCAAATTCAAGGGTGCCAATTGTTCTTGGCTCCCTAGGTTCCCAGACTCTGGGTCATTACTTCCAGGCTCTTCCGCAACTTGCTTTCCTTTTCCCATAACCATGTCGCGGATGTCTCTGCGGAGGGCTTCCATTTCTATCCGCATATCGGCCTTGAGGGCAGCGATCCTATCCTCTTCTGTTATGGAGATTTGCCCCACTAGTGCAGGGTTTGGCAGCGCAGGGGCTTCCTGAATAGTAGGGAATCCAGGCGGAGAAGCGAGCGTCGAATCCTGTGCGGATTGAGTCACTGAGCCTCCCGGAGTTTGTTGATCAGCTAGAGTCGATGTCATTTTTCTTTCTGGTTCGAATGAACACACAGGTTAAAAAGACATATAAAGAAAAATTTACATGAATCACCCTACGAGTTCATCCCGTGCAGAAAAGAAAATCAAAAACATAAACCAGCAATTTAAGATTTAAAATTTAAACAAGACTTTGTATGAAAGTCCCCACAGACGGCGCCAGTGATGAACCTGGTTCTGGTCGGGGGGTCAATACCTGGTTTGATGAGGCAAGTCTGTGTCGGATGTCGCCTGCAAGTCAATGAACACACTGTAGGCAAATCAGGGCGCAAGAACGCAGCGGAAGCTAAATGTAAAATTTAAAAATTTAAAGCGCCAAGCCCAAGATTTCCCGAATGGATCCGCTAGTTGAATTTAAAACCTGTTAAGATAGTGGTATACCTCACGAGTTCCAATCGGTTTGGTTGTACGGGGCGTGTCCTAGAAGTCCACTCGTAGCGTCCTTCCTCCGCCGGTGATCCACACGAGCAGTTTGTCGGGCACCAAGGTGCTAACCTTCTGTTCTTTTCTCCAAAAGAACCAGGGACCAAATCTACAGAGCTTGAATTCAAGAACTCCTTCTTGAATCAAGAACACAAGGTGGCGCAAGCAGGAAGAAACCACAAGAACCCTTTCTTGTTTTTCTTCTCTCAAAACCCTAGCTATGGACAACTCAAATTTTTCTCTCACTCTTGGAAAAATCGAGTTTCTCTCTCTAGCTATGGAGGTTGGCGATTTTTCTCTCTCTCTACAAGGAGGAAGACAAAATCACAAATGTGCTAGGTCTGGGCCAAGTCGACTTGCTTAGCCCTTATAATTAAAATTTTGGGGATTTTAATAATCCTAAAATCATGAGATTACAATAATATCATAATTTTAGGACTTGAATTTATAATTAAAATATTACTTTAATATTTCAATTCAAATCCAAAATGCAATCTTTGAGAATCAAATGAGAGATCAAATCTCCCCTTGGGAGCCACAAAGAAGGCGCCATCCTCCCCCTTTTATCTTTGGAATTTTATAAATCAAAAACATTCCTAACTATTAGGAGATTATAATCTTCCAAAGATTTTGAGTTAAGATATTACCCTAATATCGCTGATTCAAATCTTTTGATATCTAGATCAAATCTTTTGAATTCAAACTCATGACTTTAATTAATAAAACAATTTTATTAATCTAAAATCATATAATGAGGCACCACCCTCAAAACAATATTGGAGAATTTTATAAATCAATAATATCCTAACTTTTAGAAACCTTATCTGATTTATTATTCCCTAATATTATAATTGTAAATAGATTAATCCCTTTTAACTATTTAACAATTATTATATTTAAACTTGTCCCACAAATTTAAATACATCACAACTGTAGATTATTTAAGACAAGATCTAATGTCCCAGACATTTTGCTATGTCTTATATTGTGTCACCGGAGTGACTCACGAATTAACCCTAATTCGTGTCCCTATAAGCGGTGTCCAGATCCTGCTCATGTGTGACCCAGCAGGCCTCACATGAAGTTGGCAGCAAGCCATCTCTATGACTTACAAGTCGTGAGAGGACTCTAGCAAGCCATCACGACTACCCAAAACACGTGAGTTATCGTTTTTACCAAAACCGACTTAACCTTAGTACCTCCTTGTCATAGACCCTATTGTCCTACGATATCTTGGTCATAGATTAGGCACAGGAAATTCATCCATAATCCAAACCACAACTTTCTCGATCTTCTTGAGTAAGTCCCAATATACTGAGTGGCCACTCCTTTCCTTGGACAGACTCATCGAGGGCGCTAGTTAGATATCTCCCATTTAATGAGGGACAAAATTCCATTTTGGGCAATCCACATTCCTCAGCACGGCAATCAACCAAACCCGTACCTAGCCCTTATGGCTACCCTGCTACGGGCAACGTTAGACTAGGCCAAAGTCTGACAACTGCAACGCCGGAATAATGATGACCTCAGGTCTAAGGCGTCGCGACAGGCGTACAGGAGAGGCAAGCTGATGACTAAACCCATGCAGGACTCTCCGGGTTAGTCCAGCAACTTGTAACCCTTTACATAATTGCACCATGACTCTCGTTCAAGCATCTAGTGCATGCATCTCTATGCCCCGAGGTCATGCTAGTCTTAGTTCACTTTCACTCCCACGAAAACAATCGACCAGGGACAGATTTAAATTAACTATCACATAATTAATCAAGGACGCTATCATAGTAAACATGCTAATAATATGATAACAACATTAATTTATCTCCATAAATTAATCAATATGTTCAAAACATATTCATAAAATGATTGGCCCTAGGGCATAATCTCCAACAGTCTCCCACTTGCACTAGGTACAATCATTAATTAAACTGTTCCTACACTAGGAACATCCATTAATGTGTCTAATCCCCATTTGACATTACATGACGCTCATGTAAGACCCGTGCTAGGGATTTCATAAGAGGATCGACAACATCATCCTCGTCTGCTACTTTACATATCTTGACATCACCATCTCTAGGTGATAACGTCTGAGTATATATATATCACTGTCAGAACATCAGTGGGGACCCAGTCCCATTTGGTGTCTTTCCTGTCTCAACAGGGTGACCACCAAGCATACTTCAGACACTAGTTTTACGGTCTGCGTCTCCACGCGACCAACCCTTTGTTGCAGAATCAGCAATCGTGCTCTGCTTGGAACCTTTCCGACTCACGATGCCACCGTTCAGGAGACACACGTATCCATACTGCGATTTAAATTCATCTTGGTATGTTTTTTTGAAAACGGGCACCTGTGTAACCAATTACACATCAGTTCTACCATAAACCAAGAATTCATCCTTAGTTCTTCCTAAGTACACAAGGATGCTTATGACAACGGTCCAATGATCCTCACCAGGGTCTTGTTGGAATCAGCTTGTCATGCTCAGGGCAAATGACACATCGGGTCGAGTACACAGCATGATGGATCCTATTGCCGAAGCATAAGGGATGCGACTCATGCGCCCTCGCTCAACAAGTGTCTTGGGACACTGTTTCTTGCTCAGGGTCAATCCATGATTCATTGGTATGAATCCCTTCTTGGAATCTTGCATACTGAACCCCTTCAGTACCTCATCCAAGTACGTACTCTGACTCAATCCAAGAAGCCTACGAGATCTATCTCTATAGATCTTAATGCCTAGAATATAGGCAGCTTCTCCTAAGTCCTTCATTGAAAAAGATTTTCACAACCACGATTCACAATCTCTAAGGTTGGAACATTATTTCCAATGAGCAATATGTCATTGACATATAGCACCAAGAACACAATTGTGCTCCCACTAACCTTCTTGTAAACACAAGGCTCATCAGCGTTTTGTAAGAAGCCAAACTCTTTTGACTACCTCATCAAAACGATGATTCCAACTTCGTGATGCTCGCTTCAATCCATAAATGGATTTCTGAAGCTTGCACACCTTTACTGGTTCCTCTGGACATACAAACCCCTCAGGTTGTGTCACGTACATATCCTCAGGCAGCCTTCCATTAAGGAATGCTGTTTTGACATCCATTTGCCATATCTCATAGTCATAATATGCGGCTATGGCAAGGAGGATCCTAATGGACTTGGCCATTGCAACAGGGGAAAACGTTTCATCATAGTCAATACCGTGACGTTGCGTAAATCCCTTTGCAACTAGCCTCGCCTTGAAGACGTTGACATTGCCATCCATGTCTGTTTTCTCTTTGAAAATCCACTTGCACCCTACGGGTTTTACCCCTTCGGGTGGAGCGACCAAGGTCCATACCTCGTTGACGTACATAGATTGCATCTCAGCCTTCATGGCTTCAACCCATTTCTCAGAGTTGGGATCCACGATAGCCTCTTGATAGGTGGTAGGCTCACCACGCTCCATGAGCAACACGTCCTTGTTTTCAGTCACCAAAAATCCATATCTTTGAGGCTGAAAACGTGTTCTATCAGACCTTCGTGGTCCTTGTGCGTCTGGAGGAGCTTCCACAACATCTTGTGGATCTTCTCCAGTTTCCGTCTGTGCCTCTGAAGTGCCTTGTGGATCTTGAACTTCTTCGAGATCCACCTTACTCCCACTGTTTCTTTTGGAAACAAGATCCTTTTCTAGAAAGAATCCACTTCTGACTACAAACACTTTGTTGTCAGATGGGCAGTAAACATAGTATCCCCTCGTTTCCTTGGGGTACCCTACAAACAAGCACTTGAGGGATTTGGCAGATAGTTTATCGTTAGCTTGTTGCTTAACGTAAACTTCACATCCCCAAACTTTGAGGTAAGACAAATCGGGACTCTTCCCTTTCCATATCTCATATGGTGTCTTCTCAACTGCCATAGACGGAACACGGTTATGTGTGAACGCGGCAGCTTCTAAAGCATATCCCCAAAAGGATGGTGGAAGATCAGTTTGACTCATCATAGATCGAACCATATCCAATAGAGTTCGATTCCTCCTCTCAGACACACCATTCCACTGTGGGGTTCCAGGAGGAGTAAGTTGTGAGACGATCCCACAACTTCTAAGATGATCAATGAACTCTTGGCTCAAATATTCGCCACCTCAATCGGATCGAAGTACTTTAATTTTCTTGCCAAGTTGGTGTTGGGGAATCCCGGGGCAAAACACGCAGCGGAAGCAAAAAGGTAAAATAAAAAAAAATTGCGCTGCCCAAAGATTTCCAACCCTGAGATCCGCTAGTTGAATTTAAAACCAGATACGAAAAGTGTTATACCTCAAGCTTTCAATTGGATGGTTAAACTAGGCGAGTCTGAGAAGTCCGTTTGCAACGTCCTTCCTCCACCGGTGATCCACACGAACAGTTTCCCGAACACAAGGTGCTAGCCTTCTGTTTCTTTCTCCAAAGAAACCAGGGACTTGAATCTACAGTTGTTTGAATTCAAGAACTCCTTCTGTGAATTCAAGCTAGGTGGCGCAACAATGGAGGAGAACAACAAAACTCCTTTTGTTTTCTTCTCTCAAAAACCCTAGAATCCCACAACTCGAATTTCTCTCTAACTCCTTAGAAGAATTCGACTTCTCTCTCTAGGAAGGTGGGTGGCGAATTTTCTCTCTCTACAAGGATGAAAATGGACTTGCCAAAATGAATTAGGGTTTCTCACATGTATGTTGGGCTAGGCGACTTTAGGCTTTTATAATTACCAAAATTATGGTAATTTTATAAATATAAAATCATGATATTACAATAATATCATATTTTAAGACTTGAATATCTAATTAAAATATTACCATAATATTTTAATTCAAATTCAAACTGCTATCTTAGAGAATCAAATGGAAGATCAAATCTTCCAATGGCACCCACCTAAGATAGGCGCCTAACTCCCTTAATATTATTGGAATTTTATAAATAAAAAATAACTCCTAAAATTAGGAAGTCATAACCAACTTATTTTATCCCAATGTTTTTGAATTAAAATATTACCATAATATCTTTAATTCAAATTTTGAACTTTGAATTTAAATTCTTTATTGAATTAAAATATTACCATAATATCTTTAATTCAAATTTTGAACTTCGAATTTAAATTCTTTATTGAATTAAAATATTACCCCAATATCATTTTGCCACCGGAGTGACCCACGAATTAACCCTAATTTGTGTCCCTTTCTAATGTGTTCTAATCCTGCTCGTGTGTGACCCAGCAGGCCCACGTGAAGTTGGCAGCAGGTCATCCCCATGACCTACAAGTCGTGAGCGGACTCTAGCAAGCCATCACGACTACCCAAAACACGTGAGTAATCGTTTTTACCAAAACCGATTTAACCTTAGTACCTCCTTGACACCGACCCTATTGTTCTACGATATCTTGGTAATGGATCAGGTACAGGAAAGTCATCCATGATCCAAACCTTTACTTTCTCGATCTCCTTGAGTAAGTCCCAATATACTGAGTGGCCACTCTTTCCTTGGACAGACTCATCGAGGGCGCCAGTAAGATATCTCCCAATTTAATGGGGAACAAAATCCCTATTTTGGTCAATCCACATTCCTCAGCACGGCAATCAACCAAACCCGTACTTAGCCCTTATGGCTACCCTGCTACGGGCAACGTTAGACTCAGCCAAAGTCTGACAACTGCAACGCCGGAATAAAGATGACCTCAGGTCTAAGGCGTTGTGACAGGCGTACAGGAGAGGCAAGCTGATGACTAAACCCATGCAGGACTCTCCGGGTCAGTCCAGCAACTCGTAACCCCTTACGTAATTGCACCATGACTCTCGTTCCAGCATCTAGTGCGTGCATCTCTTTGCACCGAGGTCATGCTGATCTTAGTTCATTTTCGCTCCCACGAAAACAATCGATCAGGGACAGTTTTAGATTAATTATCTTATAATTAATCACGGACGTCATCACAGTAAACATGTTAATAATGTGAAAAACATTAATTGATCTCTATAAATTAATCCATATGTTCATAACATACATAAAATGGATTGGCCCTAGGGCACAATTTCCAACAGACTCCCACTTGCACTAGGGTACAATCATCAATCTAGCTGTTCCTACTCCTAGGTACCCTGATCAATGCGTCTAATCCCCATCGACGATACATGTCTCTCATGTATGACCCTTGCAAGCGGCTTTGTCAGAGGATCAGCAACGTTATCCTCGCCTGCTACTTTGCATATCTTCACATCACCTCTGTCAATCATCTCCCTGACGAGGTGAAAACGTCTGAGTATATGTTTGGTCCTCTGGTGGGACCGTGGCTCCTTGGCTTGCGCAATAGCACCACTATTATCGCAATACAGGGTAATGGGATCAGAGATGGTCGGAACCACACCAAGCTCGGAGATGAACTTTCTAATCCACACAGCCTCCTTTGCCGCATCCGATGCTGCAATATACTCGGACTCCGTTGTAGAATCGGCAATCGTGCTCTGCTTGGAACTCTTCCAACTCACGCTGCCACCGTTCAGGAGAAACACATATCCTGACTGCGATTTGAAGTCATCTTGGTCGGTTTGGAAACTAGCGTCTGTGTAACCCCTTACACATAGCTCTTCATCAGTTCCACCGTAAACCAAGAACTCATCCTTAGTCCTTCTTAAGTACTTAAGGATATTCTTGACAGCGATCCAATGATCCTCACCAGGGTCTTGTTGGAATCGGCTTGTCATACTCAGGGCAAATGACACGTCGGGTCGAGTACATAGCATGGCATACATGATGGATCCTATGGCCGAGGCATAGGGAATCCCACTCATGTGACCTCGCTCAACAAGTGTCTTGGGACACTGTTTCTTGCTTAGGGTCAGCCCATGATTCATCAGAATGAATCCCTTCTTGGAATCTTGCATATTGAACCTCTTCAGTACCTTATCCAAGTACGTGCTCTGAAAAGGATTTTCCCCAGTACCTTATCTAAGTCCTTCATTGAAAAGGATTTTCCCCACCATGATTTTACAATCTCTAAGGTTGGAACATCATTTCCAATGAGTAATATGTCATCGACATATAGTACCAAGAACACAATCGTGCTCCCACTAACCTTCTTGTAAACACAAGGTTCGTTAGGGTTTTGTAGGAAGCCAAACTCTTTGACGACCTCATCAAAACGTTGATTCCAACTCCTGGATGCTTGCTTCAATCCATAAATGGATCTCTGAAGCTTGCACACCATGTTTGGTGCCTCAGGACATTCAAACCCCTCGGGTTGTATCATATACACATCCTCGTGCAGCCTTCCGTTAAGGAATGTTGTTTTGACATCCATTTGCCATATCTCAAAGTCGTAATATGCGGCTATGGCAAGGAGGATCCTAATGGATTTGGTCATTGCAACAGGCGAAAACGTTTTGTCATAGTCTATACCACGACGTTGCGTAAATCCCTTTGCAACCAACCTCGCCTTGAAGACACTGATGTTGCCATCCATGTCTGTTTTCTCTTTGAAAACCCACTTGCACCCTATGGGTTTTACCCCTTCAGGTGGAGTGACCAAGGTCCATACCTTGTTGTCATACATGGATTGCATCTCAGCCTTCATGGCTTCAACCCATTTCTCTGAGTTGGGATCTACGATGGCCTCTTGATAGGTGGTGGGTTCACCACGCTCTGTGAGCAACACATCCTTGTTTTCGGTCACGAGAAATCCATAGTATCTCGCTGGCTGAAAACGTGTTCTATCAGACCTTCGTGGTCCTTGTGTCTGTGGAGGAGCTTCCACAACGTCTTGTGGAACTTCTCCAGCTTCCGTCTGCGCCTCTGATGTATCTTGTGGAGCTTGAACTTCTTCAAGCTCTATCTTACTCCCACTGTTTCTTTTGGAAACAAGATCCTTCTCTAAGAAGAACCCACTACTGACTACAAACACTTTGTTGTCAGTTGGGCAGTAGACGTAATACCCCTTTGTTTCTTTAGGGTATCCCACAAACAGACACTTGAGGGATTTGGGAGACAGTTTATCGTTAGCTTGTTGCTTAACGTAAACCTCACATCCCCAAACCTTGAGGTTAGACAAATTGGGACTCTTCCCTTTCCATATCTAATATGGTGTCTTCTCAACAGCCTTAGACGGAACACGGTTAAGTGTGAACGCGGAAGCTTCTAAAGCATATCCCTAGAAGGATGGTGGAAGATCGGTCTGACTCATCATAGATCGAACCATATCCAATAGAGTTCGATTCCTCCTCTCAGACACACCATTCCACTGTGGTGTTCCAGGAGGAGTTAGTTGTGAGACTATCCCACAACTACTAAGATGATCAATGAATTCTTGACTCAAATATTCGCCTCATCGGTCAGATCGATGGATCTTAATTTTCTTGTCAAGTTGGTTCTCAACTTCATTTTGAAATCTTTTGAACATTTCAAAAGACTCTGACTTGTGCTTCATTAAGTAGATATACCCATATCTACTGAAGTCGTCAGTAAACGTAATGAAGTAGGAGTAACCTCCTCTAGCATGGATACTCATGGGTCCACATACATCACTATGTATGATTCCCAATAAGTCAGATGCCCTCTCACTGTGACCAGTGAAGGGAGCCTTTGCCATCTTGCCAAGTAAACAGGATTCGCAAGCATCATATGATTCAAAATCAAATGTGTTGGGGATTCCCAGGAAAACACGCAGCGGAAGAAACGTAAAATTAAAAAAAAAACTTGCGCCCCCGAGGAAAACCCACCCTGAGATCCGCTAGCTGAATTTAAAACCAGATACGAAAAGTGTTATACCTCAGGCTTTCAATCGGATTGGTGATATTGGTGAGTCTAGAAGTCCGTCTCCACGTCCTTCCTCTACCGGTGATCCACACGAACAGTTTCCCGAACACGAGGTGCTAGCCTCCACGCCTCTTTCTCCAAAGAGACTCGGGATCCAATCTAAAGATTCTGAATTCAGGAACTCCTTCTCTGAACTCTGAGGTGAATGGCGCCACAGATCAACAATCAGCAACAAAACTCCTTTTGTTCTATTGTTGTCTTCAAACCCGTTGAACCCACAACTTTCGATAACTCTTCTAACTCCTTAGAAGAAAATCGACTTCTCTCCTAAGGAAGGTGGGTGTCGAAATTTTCTCTCTCTACAAGGAGGAATTCGACTTCTCTCTATAATGTGAGCTAGGGTTTCAGAATGTGCAAGGCATGAGCATTATTGGAGGTAGGCGAATTGCAGGCTTTTATATTTACTAAAATTACACTAATTTTATAAATATAAAATCCATGATATTCTATAATATCGTTAATTTAGGCTTTGAATATCTAATTAAAATATTCCTAGAATATCTTAATTCAAATTCAAATAACCAACTCAGAATCACATTTTGAAGATCAAATCTTCCAAGTGGGACCCATGAGTCTAGGCGCCTATCTCCTCTTTTATTGGGAATTTTATAAATCAAAAATAACTCCTAAAATTCAGGAAGTCATAACCAACTTATTTTATCCCAAGGTTTTTGAATTAAAATATTACAATAATATCTTTAATTCAAATTTTGAATTCTGAATTTAGATTCATTATTGAATTAAAATATTACCCCAATATCTTAATTCAAATCTAGAATCTCAAATTCAAATTCAAAT